>VMDR010002892.1:0-29585 GCA_007922815.1 Macrotus californicus | reverse complement strand
ACAACTTCCCCAGACGGCCCGAGGTGCAGCTCCAGGTCATGAACAAGCTCCTGACGATGCCTGACGACCAGCTAGGTAGAGACCCCTTGGGGCTCCTCTGGGGGGGCCAGGCCCTCAGCCCACACTCCCCAGCAGTGTCCCTCACACCTAAGGCTGGTCTCTGTCTCCATGAGGGCCCGTGCCTTTCCAACCTGCTTGGGTGGGGCAGTTCTGTGCTGCCACCGCCTCCCCGCGCAGGGGTGCGTGCCTTGGGGTCCAAGCTGTCTTCCGCAGCCCCCCCACCTGAGCTTCCAGTCGCCCCCGAGCACCCTGCAGCCTGTGCGCTTCCCTAGGACACACTCCCAGGTGTGCAGGGTGTGAAGGCCTCATGCTCTCGCAGACGCTGCAGACCGCCCTCCACGCATGCGCCCCCTTACCCCCATCCCGAGTGCGCTGGGCCCATTTCCCCAACACTCTCCATGACAGGTGCGACCTCTTTAACTTTGTCAAAGCGTGGTTCCACGAAATATGCCCGCTCAGCCTCTGCCTCGGCAGCTTGGAAATGACATTTACTTGCTCATTCATCTGTCCGTCCACCACCTGCCCATCTGTCTATCCATCCGTCTGCCCCTCATTCATCTGCCCACCATCCATCCTTCCACAAAGGCCTGCCCCGTGGCCCCAGAGCCCTTGTACTGGCCCTCTGCCTGTCCCTCCCGGCCTCCCTCCCCGACACCCCTCTGGAGCAGGGTGCACCCCGTGCGTGCCATGGGAAGGGAGCTTTTTCCCTGTAGAAACTGAGGGAGGGTGCTGGGCCCCTTCCCATGGCGACCTTTCCTGCCTCAGACAGGTCTGCAGAGGGACTGGCCCTGGCTTGGCTTCCTGGGCACTAGCACTTCAGGCCTGAGAGGGAGGGGCTGGGAAAGGGGAGCGGTGGGTGGGTGGGGGGGCTGGTCAGGACGGATCCTTGGTCGCCTGCCCGCCGCTGCCGGTCTTGTCCCTTGCCCCTCACCAGTGCACAGCATAGCTGGGCAGGAAAGCCGTGGGACCCCAGGTGGCCACTCCCAGGGCAGGCTGGTCCAGAGCAGTGCTGCCCGTGTTCGCATCCACACCTGAGCGTGGCCGCAGGAAGGCTCTGGTTACAGAGCCATGGCCCTGAGGACAAGAGGCCCTGGGGCGGCCACATGCCCAGCGCGGTTACCCTGCCTCGCCCCCTGCCTGTCCAGGGGGCCTGTGTGTGACACCCTGCCGATGCCAGCCCTCTCTGGTGCCCGGTCTGGCCCGCACCCCCTCCCACCCCGGCCCCTCTGCCAAGTCTGCCCTCGCCACTGCCCTGCCAGATCTGCCGTGGTCGACGGAGGTGGTAGAGATGTTGGCCACCATCATGAAGCAACACGAGAGCATCCTGGACATCCAGCTGTGTGGCTGCTCCCTGCTGCTGCGCATCCTGGGCCGAGGTGGGCGCCCAGGCCTGTGCGGCCAGGCGGGTCCCCAACCTGTGGGCCCTTCACCCCCACGTGACAAGCCTTCACAGGGGCCCGTTTTGCGGCAGGAGCACAAGGCTGACCTCTGCTTCCTGCACAGAGAGCAGGGGGCTCCCCGCCCCCTGGTCCTCAGCGCCGGGGGTTAACCCTGGGCTCTTCTGTTGGCTGGGCAGAGCTGGCACAGGACCCGGCCGCAGAGGCACCGAGGGACACCTCGGTCACCTCTGCCCTGCTGAGCATCCTGAAGAGCCACCCGGATGCCCCGCAGCTTGTGGTCACGGTGTATAGTCTCCTCACCGTCATCTGCAGCCAGGGTGTGTCTGCCCGCCCGCCGGCCTGAGGCGGGCACCTGGGCTGGGCAGTGCGGGGGGCCTTTGGGTGGTCTGTCCCACCCACTCACTCACCCTGTTTTCTCTTGTCCCCTCTGCAAATGGGCACAGGCACTGACTAGGCTTCATGCCGACGCCTGCTTCTCCTTCGAGCCCTCGTTGCCCCCTGCCCTGGGCTCCCCAGGCCGCCAGCTGGGTTGTGGGGGGAGTTCAGAGGGGGAGGGCAGTACCCAGGGCTGTGCACCCCACCCCGCCTCCCCAGTGCCTGGTTGGGAGCCCAGGGACTCACTGATTCCACTTTAAGGAGGGACCAGGGAGCGTCACAACAGGCGTCCACCAGAATGGCCTGTCAGGCCCCTTGTCAGGTCATCCCACCAGGAACAAGCGGGATCTCAGAGGGCTTAGGCCTGCTCCGTGGCCCTGGAGGCCTGGCTGGGGGGTGGGGAAAGCAACACCGTTGGGGCCCAGCCCAAGGATGGGACAGGGTGTGCTGGGACTTGTGGCCCCCAGGACTCATGAGACAGGCCCAGCAGGGGCCCAGGAATGAGGAGCGCGCCAAAGGACTGCCTGCCTGAGGACAGTGCGGGACGGAGGTGGTGCTCTGGGAGGGCTTCCTGGAGGAGGTCTCCTCCATGGTTCCAACTCCACTCGCCCGGCAGGGCATGCTGCAGAGGAGCTGCAGAAGGCTGGGCTGCTGGAGCACGTGGTGGAGCGCCTGGGCACCTGCTCCAGGCACAGGGACGTCTGCCTCGCCGGCCTGTGCCTGCTCTGGACCCTGCTGGCAGACGGTGAGTGGGGCCCCGTCCTTGGCCTGCCCTTGCACTCTTCAGGGGCCAAGAGCAGAGGGGAAGAAAGGTGAGGAGAGGCCCAGGGGAGGGGCCGTCCTGGGGGGTCCCTTACAGGGTGCCTCCTGCCCAGGGGGACTGCCAGCTCCCACATCCTGGGATTCCCCCCGGCAGTCCCTGGTTTAGGAAGGCAGCCCCCTCTCGTTTGTGATTCAGAAATGGGCCCCGGCCAGGAAGCGCAGAGTCCCACTCCAAGACGCATTGTCATTGAAAGACCGAAGGTTAGAGATAAAGAGACCCCTAAAAGCAGCGAGAGGAAAGAAGTCAGTTACCGGAAGGTTGCCGGAGGGCAGGCTGGGGGGTGGGGGAAGAGCTGAGGGGATTAAGAAGCACAAACAGGCAGTTACAGAGTAGCCCTCGGGATGTAAAGTGCAGCACAGGAAGCGGAGAAGCTGAAGAACTTACAGGCATGACCCACGGGCATGAGCAAGGGTGGGGGGATGGCCTGACGGAGTGGGGGTGCTGGGTGCAGGGGGGAGAGGAGGAAAATCAGGACACCTGTAACAGCATAATCAATAAAGACAGAAATGGGCCCCCGCCACACTGCCCCCTCCTCACCAGGCCCCACCTGGGTTTGGCAGCACCTTCGTGGTGGCTTTGTCCAAGAGAAGAAGGCTCCTGGCCAGGAGAGCCCCAGAATCTGAGACGGCCCTGCCCACACCCGAGCCCTGCCTTGGGACTCAAGAGAATCCCCCCCAATCTCCCCGGTGGGCTGGAAAGCACCCCCCACCGCCAGCCACGTCCCCATCTCTGAGGACAGTTGACACTGCCCCTCAAGCTCCTGCTCTGCTGGCCTTGGTGGGAGGTGGCGGCAGGGGCCCAATGGAGAGTCCTGCAGGTGCCCAAGGGTGAGGTGTTCCCTCTGTCGTCCTGTCCTGGCTCCAGCTGACACCGTGAGCAAGGACCCTTTGAAGAAGGCCCCGGCCCTCATCACCAAGTTGCTGGCCACCTACCCTGCGGACGTGGAGATGGCTGAGGCCGGCTGTGCGGTCCTCTGGCTGCTGTCCATGCTGGGTGAGCCTCCCAAGGGCTCCTGGGGCTGGGAGGGGGCCCTGGGCCCACGAGGTGACATGACACCGCGCCGGCCCCTCCCTCCCCAGGCTGCATCGAGGAGCACCTGTTCGAAGACGTGGTGTCGCTGCTCCTGCAGAGCATGCGGCTGCCGCAGGATCGAGTGCTGCTGGTGAACAATGCCCTCCGGGCGCTGGCCAAGCTCGTCCAGGCCTCCGGTGAGCCTGGGGCCGGAGCTGGCTGCTGCCATGGGAGGCAAGGGGGGAACCGGCTGCCCCCGGGGGCAAGACACCAAACTTGGAAAAGAGGGGCAGACTGAATCCCTGCCGCCCGAAGTCGCCACAGAGACTCACGTGCACACCTGTTAACTCTCTCCTGCGCACTTTCTCGGACCGTCCCGGTCCACGGACACAGTGGGCCCGGGCTTCCAAGTGCCTTGCTCATCAAAACCGCCCTGGAGGCAGGGCTGTCTCAGCACCACCGCCCCCCGCCCCGCCCCCGGCACAAAACCCGAGGTGTCGCCCACTCCAGTCCTCGCCCCTCGACCCTTCGCAAGACCCCTTTGGTCTGGGGGTGCACCAGGGTCGCCAGCTGGTGTGTGTGGGGTGCTCCCGTCCCTCCCACCCCCAGGTCTGATCCTGTCTCTGCTCCGAGGCGTGCAGAGCCAGGCCAGGGCTGGGCCTGCCTTCACTCCCGGGAGGGGCTCCGGAGGGCGTGGCAGGGTCTTCCCTCTCAGAGCAGGTGCCCTGGGCTGCAGGCCTGCCCCACCCTGCCCAGGACCCCCCAGCTGCAGTCTGGGTTGGGGGCGAGCTGCTGTCGTGGGATGGAGCAGGGCTGAGGTCCTGAGGACCACCGCTGGGCGCACCAGGGGTGAGGTTGTCAGAATCCAGTGATCATGATCCCAGAGTGGGAGTCGGGAGAGAACGGTGGCCTGGCCACCTGCTGGCTGTGTGCCTGTCAAGCCACCTCCACGGAGGGTCAGGCTCCCTCAGGTCCCAGGAGGGTGTCTGATACGTTGTCTATGCGGCATCTCAGATCCCTGCTCACAGGGGCCCCACCCCCAAGTGGCAGGGCTCCCCGGCACCATCCTTGCAGGCTGGGGCACCCCTGTGGGAGCCCCTTGTTTCCACCAGGAAGCAAGGTAGTAGCTGCCCTACATCTGCGGGAGGGGGACAGTGACCTCGGAGGCCCCCAGGCTGCGAGAGACCGTGGCCGCCTCTGCCAGGGCTGAGGTCCATACAGTCCGAAGCACTTTGCTCTCGACAGCCCTTAGGCCCAGGCTCCCCCACCCCAGACGCCCTGTTGCCAGAGGACCCAGAGCACAGGCAGCTGCAGGGAATGACTGGGTCACCCGCCTCCCCTCACCCCCAGAGCTGGCGGCACTTCGGGTGGTGGTGCCAGAGGAGCACGGCAGCGGCCTCACGCTCATCCGGGAGACGTATGTCCTGCACAGGGACGACCCAGAGGTGGTGGAGAACTTGTGCCGGCTGCTGGCCCAGCTCGCCTCCTACTGTGAGTGTGTCTGGCTTTGCCACCCCCTCCAGGGAGCTGGGGGGAGAGGGGGCGGCAGGGGCAGCTGCTCCCAGCTCTGCCTGGTGGGAGGAGGGTGCCCTCGGAGACAGGACCCTGCCCCCTGTGCACGGAGCCTGCTGAGGCCCAAGCCCAAGAGGGAGGGGCCCACCTTGTCCTGTTGCCCCCTACTCCGAAGTGCCTGAGCTGGGGCTGGCTCCTGGAGAGGGGCGCAGCAGGCCACAGGACCCTTGCTCTGCCTGCAGGGGACACCCTGTGTGAGATGGTGTCCAGTGGCATTGGGGCCCTAGTCCAGGAGATCAAGGAGCGCTTCTCCTCCAGTCTGGTGAGTGCACGGGGGGCCTAGTGGCCCCTGTGACTCCCTGTCCACGTGTTAAAGGGGTGGGGCAGGCAGGCCTGGCCAGAGGGCTGGGTTAAGTCACAAAGGGGCTCCTTGTGGACGAGACTGCCCGTGGAAAATGACCTACTGTGTGTTCCCTCTGCCCAGGAGCTGGTCTCATACACAGAAAACGTGCTTCTGAGACTGGAGGAGGCCGGGCTGCCGGCCTGAGGACACAGACACCCTGCCCGGAGCGTTCTCCCTGCCTCCCAGGGCTGTGCACCCGAAGGGCGTTCTCCTTAGGGATGGGGTGGGGTGGGGTGGGGGAGCGGGTAGCCACAGAGCTGGATTCCAGTCTCCCTTCAAGCCTCAGCCCTGGCCAGATCGGGCAGCCACACCGGATGCCGCGGTGCCAACCACCCTGAGCAGGGAATGAAATTGGCCCCACCTGAGTAAAACTTCCTTTATTTGTTCCTCCATCCGCAGTGGGTCCGACCTCTCTGTGCCTGCCGCAGGATCAGGGGCACCTTGGGCTTCGTGCACGCGGCAGCTCCTGTGCCTTTTCGGGGACCCTGGGCCAGGCCCCCCCGAGGTTGGCATGCCGGTGCACAGGGGGGAGGCGCCGCCTCAGGGACCAACTGGCATCACCACACTCAGGGGCCACCGTGGGCCCTGACCTTGCCTAGCTTGGCAGGAGGTGGTGGAGGGGACAGAGAGGGACACCGCCATCAGGAGTCTCCCAAGTCCCAAGGTGGCCACAGAAAATTCCTGGGTGGGGCTCTGGCCGAGCTGACCAGGACACCGGCCTGGCCCCTTGAGTCTGGCAGTGACGTAAGGAGAGGGACCTCCTTGAAGGAAGGGCTGGACCCAGGAGACAGCTGGGTGCTCCCTGCCCTGGGAGGCAGTGGGGACAGGAAGATGCGGGTAGGCCCCAACTCCCGTCCTGATGTCGCGATGCCGGGGCTGGGCCAGCGCCTCCACACGGGTGCCCCATCCCACTGCTACCCTGCTCCCGCCACGGGGCCGGGGGTAGCTGGGCAGACCAGAGGGAAGAGGTTGTTCTCAGTGGCGTGCGTGTGCCCTGCACCACTCTGGGGGACGTCATCTGCCCCGTGATGGGGTCATAAGTGCTTGTGGATGGGAACGCTGCCCCGGGACAGGGTGCCATGCTTGTCGCCGTCTGCAGCAGTGGTGGCCGGGCGCCTGTCCTGGGCCTGGCGTTCCCACTGCTTCTTCACCAGGACGTAGAGCCTCATCGCTGCCTGGGCATCCTGGACCTAGGCGACACCAAGCAGCCATGACTGTCCCAGCAGGGTGGCTACATGACAGGCACCGGGTGGAGAAGGAGGGAGACCAGCACAGAAGGGACCTTGCAGTGTGGGGGACAGCTGTGCTCCCGGTGAGGTGCCTCAGAGGACGGCGCACATCAGGAACACAGCGGAGGGGTGAGGGACAGCGCACTCCGAGCCTGACGCTGGGGCACAAGGCGCCGGGTCCCAGGACCAGCGGCCTGGTCCCACGCCTTAGCCTCTCACCAGGGCCCATCAGAGATGCGAGGGCCAGCTGGCCTGGGCCGCACAGCCCACTAGGGACAGTCAGGACACAGCACGACAGGGTCTGACCCTCTATAAGCCCCCCTGCCCTTGGGACCAGGTCACTTTTTAGGTCTTGCAGGTGACAGGTACTTCCACGGCAAGGGCACGGAGGGCCGTCACCCAGGACCCACTCACCGAGCAGTGCTCCGTCTGCTGTACCCGGATGCCCAGGATCCTCTCTGCCAGCAGCTTCAGGGACGGCCTTCCACTCTGCGGGACGGGGACGGCACACAGCCATGCTGGCAGAGGCCCCACCCAAGCGACCTTCCATGGACGCGCCTACGGCTGGTGACGCCCTGCGGGCGGCTCGTGCCAGGGACAGGCTCTGCCCTCGGCACCTCCGCTGATCTCATCAGAGATCCGAGGTGGACGCAGCCTGGCCTGGTCACGCCAACTCTAACGGGTGGCCTTTAGGATTCCACCTTTTCCCTTGGGGCTCCTTTTAGCCAGGCTGAAGGGAAAGCTCACGAGGGAGACCCCAGGGGCCAGCAAAGCCACCGTGACGTGGGGGACCACAAGGACGCACCCGCACTTGGCTCTTGAAAGGCTTGTACTTCTGTGTGTCCCGGATCTTCTTTTTTGGATGATCGAGAAGGAGCACCTGGAAGAAAGGCCACGCCAGTCGCTGCTGTTTGTCTGCAGGCGCGACTCATTCTTTCAAATGACCTCTTACGAGGATTCCAGCATCGCACACACGAGAAAAGAGAGGAACTGACGTGAGCCTGAGCTGCGAGAAAGGCTCACACTGACTGCAGACGGCGCCCACAGGAACAGCCACGTTGAGAACGGCACAGGAGAACCAGGGAGGTGGGAGGCGACTGTCCCGTCACCCAGGGCCAGCGTGGCTGGTAACAGACCGGGGCGGGGGGCAGCCTGGAGGCAGGACGCGGATGACGGGAGGCGTTTCGGGGGCAGAGGACGGGCAGCTCCCTAGGTCGGGGCTGTTTTCACAGGCGGTGCAGACCCTGCAGGGGCGCCCCCGACCCCCAAGGACGGAACACAGCACGGGGCCCAGTCAGGCAGGGCAGGTTCTGGTTCTGTCTGCCCCACGGTTATCCTCCAGACTGAGCCTCAAGGAGCGGAGGCTGGAAGCCACGCCATCTGAGACTCCACAGTGGGACCCTCTGAGCTCAGCTGCCACCCGCCATGGGTTCCTTGTGGCAGCGGCTGAGGGGGGCGAACACAGCCTTGGCTGCCAGACAGCTCCGTGACAGGAGGGGTCTGACCTCACCAGGCGAGGGTGGCTGTGCCCCCAGGAAAGGGCAGGCGCAGCGGGCAGGGCCGGCACCAGATGAGGTTCACACCCAGCTCTGCTGTACACGCCCTGGAGGTGGAGCCTCAGCCTCACTACCAACAGCTGAGAACGCCTGGCCCAGCCCATTTGAAGAGGAAAGACCTGTGATGGGGAACGCCCAGCCAGGCTCCCAGAGCACGGGGCCCGGTCAGACCACCCTGTGGGGCAGGCAGGCGCAGGGGGGGGGGCCGCACCTTTAGGTCATTGTGCAGCGCGTGTCCGACCAGGACCCGGCCCCTCAGCATCTCTGCCACTTCCTTCTGAACAACTTCAAATGTTTCTCCTGAAATCGAACCACGAGAGTGTTGAGTGACAGTTAAGTCCTGGCCATTCCAGGTCGGGCTTCTGGGACTGGCTGGCTGAATTCTGACCCAGGACGCAGGGCCAGCTACCCCAGGCCCACACAGCTCAACCGAAGGCTGATGGCCGTCCTACCCACCCACCAGGGACAAGGGCCCAAGCGCCCCCAAGTCCGCTAAGAAACCCGGCTTGTGTTTTCCATCTCCACACGGAGGGGAGGACAGACTGGTCCCTGACGCGGACAGCGGGAGTGCGGCTCCGGCCCTCGGTTCCGGGGTCTCTCGCCTGCTATTGTGGGCGCCGCTCCCACCCCTCAAAGGAAGGGGGAGGGCTGGTACCCCATGACTCCACTCACCCAGACCTCCAGCAGGACCAGGAGAAGTGCAGGGCCACCGTCTCCTGGGTGCAGAGACCCGGGGTGCCAAGGAAGGGGACCCAGTGGCTGTCCCCTCACAGAGCAGTGGCCTCAATCCCCCGATTTCTAGGACCTCCTGGTCCCCAACCTCGGCGTCGGGTCAGATGCCTCTCTGCCCCTGCCCCCCCGCCAGCCAGCCAGCCCCCCAGCAAACCCCGAAGACTCGGTCCTTGGGGGTGTATCCGGAGTGGGGCCACACGCTGTCACCTCGTACGTCCGCCTCCTGACCAGGTCACCAGCCAGGCCTCACCCTCCATCCCGGCCCTCAGGCCCATCCTGACAGCCTCAGCCAGACTGGGCTCAGTCTCACTGTGCATGGCCTTCCCTGGTTTCCCAAAGTTGTCCCAACGTCCCCAAGGACCTGTCTCATTCCCATCCCCCAGTGGCCTCCAGCTCAGTGTCTGCTGCCCAGTGACACAGAGCAACTCAGGGACAGCGTTCTGGTCTTCAGGCTGGGTGGCCTGGAGGCCCCGAGGCGAAGATGGCCAGCCCCAGGAGGGACCCACCTTGCTGCAGGTGCTCCGGGCGGATGCCGCTGACCGCGGTCCGGTAGTCGGTCACCGGCTGGGTTGGCCTGATGTACTTGTCGTAGACGCACTTCCCGTGCTGGTTCACGATGGACACACGGGCCACGGCACTCTCTTCCCCCCCGGGGCCCACGCCCACCATCTCACAGTCCATAGCCACGGCTTTGGTCAGGCTGCAGGGGACAAAGGCCCCAGTGTGGTCAGCATAGCAGGACCCCGGAGAGGGCACCAGTGGGACAGGGAGCAGAGGGGCGGCTCCTCCTGAAGGGCCCCTACCCAGCCCCTGCCACGCACCCACTGAAGGCCTGCTGCTTCTCCAGCGCCAGGCTGCCGTCCTTGCCCCCCAGCCGCTGCCTCGCTATGCGAGCTGCCTCCGGGCCTATGGCCGCTTCAATGTCCGCCGGGTCCACGTCATCGAACCAGATGTCTTGTCTGAAAAGCAGAGGGGTGGGCTGACCATGCTGTCCAGGCAGACGGCTGGTGGCTGGTGGCCAGCACACCGGGCACTGCAACTACTATGACCACTGGACGCGTCCCATCACCCTCTCCCTGAGTGAGCACACATGCTCGTTGTCCGGAGCTGGGAACGACAGGCAAACACGAACTGTGCAGCACAGAGGTGCGCCCTCCACCGGGGCCTGGCAACCAAGCTGGCACCTCCCGTTGAACCGCAGAGCGGCGTGCGCACTGCCACGCACCCAGGCAGCACCCCAAACCCATGGGGGTGGAACAGACGCACAGACCCCACTGCGTGTCCCGGCTGGCAGGGAGATAGGTTTCTGCCCAGGGCACCAAGTCCTTTGGGCTCAGGTTACACGTCACTCCCTTAGAGATCTCTCTCCAGCCCCACCGAGCAGCCTGCTCCTTCCAGACGGCGTCAGCAGCGTCACTGGGCTCCCCTTCTGACCCTCAGCCTCAGCAGGGTGGGCCCGCGGCAGCCACTCACTTCCAGGTGGCATGCGTGGCCCAATGACACAAGGCAGGCTCTCAGACGCCCCTGCTCTGCACCCCTGAGCGACTTAACAGCCCAGTGACACTCTGCCTCCAGCAGAGCCGTTCGGAGGCAGCCCCTGCCTCTGGGCCCTGCCCATGTGAGTGACCACCGGAGGACCCAGCGAGGAGCTGCCGGGTGCTCAGCACGCCACATCTCACACCCCCCCGCATGCCCCACAAACAACTCATGTGACCAGCAGGAGGCTTGGGGACGTCAGGAACTTGCCCCAAACCACCCAACTACAGAGATGCAGGAACCGGCCTCAGACTCGTGGGAGACTTTCTGGCTCACGCTCGTTCATTCCACAAACCTCCACTGGGGGCGCGGGGTGCCCCACCCTGCCCCGCCCCGCCCCGCCCCGAGACCAGGCTGCCACGCCAACCAGCCCTCAGTTCCCCAACATTCCAGGGGCAACAGGGAGTGGACACAGAAACAAACAGCATCGGGGCAGGGGGGCCGCGGGAGTGGCCCCGCCTCGGTCCCCTGAAGGAGCCGAGCCTTGGCTGCTGGGACTGTCCTCAGCATGATGATGACCGAGGCTGGCTGTAGCCGGGGGCAGAAGAGGCCAAGCTGGGCGGTGCTGCTGGTCCTCCGTGCCGGCACTTACTCAGTGGGCACAGCTGGAGTCACCGTGACAGTCACCTCCTCGGCTTTCCGCTTCTTAGGTTTGAGGTCCTCTCGTTTTGGAGCAAGGTCACCATCGGTCCTCCCCTTGGTCCGCTGCTCACTGCGCACTGCTCCGCAGGCCTTTGTGGGAGGCACCGGAGGTGTGGGACTTGCCAGGGCCTCCTGGTGGGCCTTTTCCGTGCCCATCTGGCCGCTCTTCGCTTTTCGGTTCTGGTGGAGGGTTTTGGGCTGCTTCTTGGAATCTGCCTGAGAGGTGACAAGAGGCTTTGCCAGGGCCTGCGGTTTCTGTCTCAGCAGCTGATGGGACCCAAAATAAAACACGTGACTTCAACTTGGATACCGCACAAGAGACCGAAATAACTTATACGCGTCTCTGCACGCACGCACGCGCGCGCGCGCGCACACACACACACACACACACACACCAACCACATCTCAGCGGACGTCTCATGGACATCCCCCAGACCTGCTCTCAAAAGGCCTGGGGATAGCCCCTTTCACTCTCGTCTGGGAGTCACTGCAGACGAAGTGACTGCTTGTCTTGTGACGACGCAGAGCCGGCAAGCCCAGGTGCACCCCTCAACTAGCTGGTGGGTAAATGAATGCAGGGTCCTTCGCTCTGGGGCTGAGGGAGTGCGAGCAGCCCGCTTTCGCGTCTGCGGTTAACTGAGAGTCCACTCTGGAGTCGCTTCCTCCAGGTCAGGCCCACAAGCTGGTGCACAGAAACCGCTCCAAGAGCTTCCCCGTTGGCTGCAGCTGTGAAGGTCCCAGGAAGATCCATGTCCCTGGATGCACTCCGCAAAGCTCAAGGTCTTCCCACCGTGAGCATCCCTTCCACTCAATTTCACTCTGCGCTTTTGAAACCAAGAGGCAGAGTCACAGCTCCAGAAACCAGAGAGGACCCTGCCTGGCCCGTGGGAATTTCATGGGTCCTGTCTGTTAAGGCAGGAGCTGACGGGGACCTCCCCCCTATGATGCCATGGAACAGGTTCAAAGGCTCCAGAAAATGGTAGAAGAGACTCTGAGGGCCAGCAGCAGCCAAGGGCACGCGCTCACACCCCAATGTGGGCTCTGCACCCAGCCCGCAGAGCACTTGCTGGGTGGCCGTGCGCCCTGTGCGCCCTGTGCCTCCGTTCTCTGCCTCAATTTCCTCTCTGGAAACCAACAGCAGCAGCCAACTCCAGGGGCGCTGGGGGCCCTTGCCAGTGAAGCGCACAGACCAGCGCGCCAGGAGAGGAACCTCCCGGTAAGCACTGCCCACTGACGCGGCGCGGGCTGCGCGCCCGAGCAGGGATTCAGCGTCAGACTCTGTTCTGCAGAGCCAACTGCAATCCTGGACAAGTCAACCGTTTTGGGCTCATTTCCTCGTCGGTAAAACGGAGACCATAGAGGTGGCCTGCCTGACAGCGTGGGCACACACGCCGAGCCTATGACAGGGTCCGCACGTTTTAAGAGCTCAGTAAGCGCGGGCAGCTGCCATCAACTACTCAAAAGCCTTGCGCGTCGCACGGCTGGGGGCCTGTACGCCGAGTTCCTGCTATTGGCCTGCCCGGGACTTCACCAGCCCCCCACAGCCCCTTCTCCAGAGAAGTCCGCGTTCACAAGGCTCTACTCCAATCCGCCTCCAAGGCTCGCTTTCCGGGCCCCGCGAGTCTCGCTCGTGCGTCCCGCCCGCGGGGGCCCGGGAGACGAGCGCTGCCCCGCTCTCACCTCCTGCAGCGCCTTCCAGTTCTGGGAAAAGTCCTCCGGGGCCTTCGGAGGGCGCAGCTCAACCTTGGGATCGCCTGTCGGTCTCTTGCTCACATCCCGCGCTCTGCTTTTCCAGAACTTCTTTTTCTTCCGTGTTAGCTTCTTGACAAGCCCTGGCTCAGCCGCGGGGTCGCCCGGGGCGCCCTTGGGGGTCGGCACCGTCGCCTTCGCCATCCCGGCCCCGCCTAGGGTCTGAGCGGAGCGCGGCGTCCAGGCCGAGGCCAGCGGCAGCCGGCGCCCCCCGCCCTCCCCCGCCCGGCCCCTGCGCCCATTCGGGGCGCGCTGTCCCCGGCTCCGGGCTCGGCCACCAACTCACCAGCTGCGGGGAAGCCGGCCTCCCGGACCGCGCCAGCGAGTCCGGAAGCGACCCCAGGCGGATCTAGACACGTGCGCCCCAGCCCCCGGAAGTGCTTTTCGCTCCCCGACCGCCGCGACCTGGCCCTCGCCTCTAGTTCCGCGCGGCAGGGAGCAAGGCGGGGGTTTTTGCGCGGGCGGGAGAAGGGTCGCCACCCCAGCGAGCGGCGTTCGGGGTCGGCGACCTAGGGCTGGGCTAGGGTAAGCCCGGGACCCCAAGAGAGCCGGGATGGGGACGAGAGACTCACGCGCCGGAAGGAAGCTGGGGGGCCGCTGTCGGTGTCGCACCGCGGCCGGGCCGGCAGAGCGCCGCGCGCAGGCGGCCGCGAGGGGGCGCGAGCGGCCAGGCCTGGGGCTCCCGGGCCAGCCCCTCGCCCCGTCGGCGCCGCGGTCCCCAGCTCGGCGTCCCCAGCGGCTGCCTTATGGGGAACTTGCTCAGGTCACACAGCCTGGTTCGCCAGAGCCATAGGGAACCCCGATACTAGTAGAGCGTTGTTTTGTGAGCGCTGTGCTCTAGTTACTACTTCACACGACAGGAAGGAGGAGAAAGCGCTGGCTCTCCGGGTATTTCGGGATAAAGGTGCCTCCGTGAAGATGACAAAATGGGATGTCCTGGAGATCGACAGGGGGAAGGTGACCAGACAAATGCAGGACACCCAGAGAAGTCGGAGTTTCGGATCAGGGATCCTTTTCAGGGTGGATACTTCCCACACAAGAGTTGCAGTACTTGAAACTCAAGATTTATTCGAGATTCACATTTAACTGGCTGTCTTGATTTCTATTTCCTAAATGTGGCAAGCCTTCCCTGGAGGGCCGCTTAGCCGGGGTCCTGAGGGAAGGGCTCTTTGGGGAGCTGGCATCAGAGCTGAAACTTGAACGCTCAGCCCAGGGGTTGGGGGACCAGCAGAGCTCTGCCTGGCACAGCTGCAGTGAGCGGGGGCAGGGGAGCGGTTCTGTGGGCAGAGGGGCTTCCAGAGTCTGGGGGCTGCAGGGAGGGGTTTGGACACGGGGCCCTACAGGCGAAGGGATGCAGGGGCTTCTTGCAGTGGGACTGATGCAATCCAACTTGAACTGTAGGAAGGTCAGTGCCACCGAGTGTGAGGAACGGGAAGGAGAGTGAGGGACAGGGACACAGAGACCAGTTAGGACCGATCGCAGACACCCACCCAGGCCCCTGGTGGTGCTGCTGGGCTTCAGGCCATGGGTCAGCCATGGGTCACGGAGAGAGAGCAGGGAGACAGTACCTGGGGTGGAAGGCCTGTGAAAGATGAAGGGGGAGGTGCGGCATGGTGGGGTGTGGGGGACACCTGGGCATGGAAAGTGGGTGGGCCCGGAATGCAGAGATGGGCATCCTCCCCATCACCAAGGGCCAAGGGAAGGGGGCAGGGGATGGCGGCAGGAGGAAAACTACCCACTGAGATCCCTGTTCATGGCCTGCTGAGTTGGGGGCTGTGTCCTGGGGGTGTGAGGGAGTGTGACCAAGTGCCTTGGAGAGTGTGACCAAGAGCCTTCCAGGCAGTGGTGTGACCTGCTGGGCGGTGTGAGTTGCTGGGTGCAGCATGGAACTACCGGCCTGGCTCCATGACCCTGTCCATCATGAACAGGCACAGAACGAGTGACCACTGAGCTAAGCGGGAGGGCATGAGGCGGAGGGCTGTTTGCTGGGATCAGGTCCCGTGGGGGCGGGGCTGGAGTCTGCTCTGGGTGAGGAAGGGGACGAGGAGAGGACAGCGGGCAGGTCCCAGAAGATAGGGGCGTCCGCAGAGGAGGGCGGCTCGTGGGAGGCTGAACACTGGTGAGAGCCAGCCTGCAGTCACCCGGCAGACCCCTGGGCCGGTGCTCCCTCCACTCCCTCCTCGGGGCTGGGTGCCCAGGTTGTCCCCTCCCAGGGGAGTGCAGCGGGAGGAGCCTGTGGTGGTCTGCCCACCCCTCTGGCCCCTGGCGCTGGGAGGAAGCTCCCAAGAGTAAACAGCCCAACGGCCCCACCCACTCAGCGGGGTCTGTCATATTCCACTCCGACTGGGGCCAGCTGGCTGTGGTCAGGATGCTCGAGCCTTACTCCTGGGGAGCCTGTATGTGGGCAGTTCTCACCTCTGTGTTCCTCCTGGGCTGCTGGGGACTCCCTGCTGTCCCACAGGTGGGTGAACATCCAGAGCCCTGGGGACCAGGCTTTCTAGGTGCTGAAGTGGCTCCCTGGGGAGAGTGGTGGCTGCCTTGGGGTATCCTTTAAGCTTCTGGGTTTGCACTGGCAGAGGATGAAGAATGTGCTGGCATCTCAGGACCGTCTGCTCAGCCGGTCCCGTCCCTCCTCACAGCTCCTCTCTCCACGAGGGGGAGGGGGGCACCCCCACCGCCTTTTGCCCCTTCCCCCCTCCCTGGTGTGTCCCTGCTCTCCTCACTTTCCATCTGTCCTGCAGGGACTCCTTCAGGCTTTGGAGCCCGAGGAGATGACTCCCTACCTGGATCCTGATGCTCCCTTGAGAGGTATTTGTCCTCACGTGTTCCTGGCGGGGGAGCTCCTCAGAGCCTGCAGGGTGTCTCACTGTTGAGTCTAGGTCTGGGGTTTTCGGTGGCTCTGCTGGGAGGGCTCGGAGCCATGGCCATGGCCCCTGGGAGTGAACTTCCTGCCGAGTCGATAAAAGCTGGCCGGGTGTTCTGGACCGCGCTGGGGTCTGACCGCGGGGTCTGCTCAGTATCTCAAGAGAACGTCACTAACTGGCCAGCCCCCTCCGCTCCTGGGCCTCCGCTGAGCAGACTCCTGTTGGTTTCTGGCTGTGGATGTTGATATCACCCCTTCCGGGAGAACAGGCTGGGTGCTAGGTCCAGTTCCAGCCACGGCCTTCCCCTGTCACCCGAGCGCTAGTCTGTGGACTTCTCCAGGGCGCCGGCTGCTTTCAGAGTGGGGCCGCTGGTGCCTTTGATCAAAGCGCTGGTGGGGACCGAGGTGGGGTGGGGGGAGGGGCTAGTGGTCAGGAGGAGAGAACTGGGGGGTCCCACTTGTAACCGACTTCTCTGAATTCTGGGTGAGAGGCGTACTGACCAGGGCCTGGGGCTGTGGGGGGCGGGGGAGGAGGGGTCCCTTCTTGGGGACAGGACACACACTTTGTGGAGGGCCAGGGCTTTCCTTGCCATCTTGGGGTGACCTGTTCTCTAGTGTGTGCTCAGTGTGACCAGGACATAAAAGCCACACAGTACCCCTCCGAATCCACCCACATTGCCACCCATGCCCTGAAACACCCAGTCACTAGTGGGACTGGGCCCCATGAGGTGCCTGGAAAGGCCACAGCCATGCCTGTCCTGTTTAGCTGGCCAGCACCATCGGCTCTCACGGTCACCATATCAAGTGACATAAGAGAGCTTGGGATGTCTCAACCCTCTGAGTGCGTTTACCCCTGAGGGGGCCGGAGGCCCCGGATGTCCTGAGAGGCGGGCTCCCAGAGGGCTGGGGGAGGGGGCAGGGCAGGCCACTCACCCTGCTGTTCCTGTGCCCCCACATTGCCCATGAAAAACCTGGGGCCCGGACCTGCCAGTGCCCCAAGTGGTGAGTGACCAAGACAGGACTCCACCGCTGTGTCTGCCAGCCCAGGAGCACAGGGCGACAGAGAGGCCTGGCTGTGGGGAACATGAGGGCCATCGGGACAGATGACCAGGTGGCTAGAGCATTCTAGAATCTTCGGTCTCACCCTGGCTCTTCCTCCCTGGCCAGGCCGCCCTTCCTCTCACATCCAGAGCCACCCCCTGCCCGTCCTGCACCTGGGGCTGCTGGTGGCCGTGGGCCCCGATGTCTACCAGGCTCACCAGGAGGACACAGAGCGATACGTGCTGACCAACCTCAACGTGGTGAGGGCCCTGCGGGCGTGTGCAGACCGAGGGCGTGCGACTCCTCCAGAACCACTACTGGCCCGGCCTCGGCCTCCGGAGCCTCTGGACACGGGGTCTCTCCCGCAGGCGGGGCTTGTGGCTGATCTGGTAGTTTGAACTTGCATTCGACAGATGAGGACGCCGAGGCCTCGAGGTCCGGGGACAGGGCTGTAAGCACGCGGGCAGGCAGCGGTGGAGCCTGGGTCAGACTCGGACCAGCGCTTGCTGTGTCTCTCCCTGCTTATTTAGAGGACAAGCTGGTGCCAACCTCCGTCGGCATCTTGACGGATGTGTGCAGAGAGCGGGGCGGGGGTTGGGGGACAGCCCAGAAAAGGGCTCTCGGAGTGGGGGGCATCCGGCCACCTCATGGGCACAGGCAGGTCAAGCCAGCAGCGGCACAGGAAAAGGTGTTTCAGGAAGATGGACGGCGAAGAGCAAAGGCAGGTTGAATCGGCTGTGAGAGAGGCGGTGTTTGAATGGAATGTTCTAGACTGAGGGCCATTGTTCCCATGCTGTGGTTTCGGGTTTCTTTTCTCTGCGTGGCTGCTCTTCCTGAGCCCTGAGCAAGAGGAAGGACAGAGTGCGTCCAGCTGTCTCCCAACCTCAGGGCTAGTGCTCTGGGTGCCCCCACCCCCCACGCTGAGGGAGCCCTCTCCCTGGCGACCCCCAGAAGTCAGCAGCCGAAGGGGGCTGGTGGTTGCCCCCGCCAGGTCACCTCTCCCACCTGCCCCCCCCCCCCCAGGGTTCAGAGCTGCTGAGGGACCCATCCCTGGGGGCCCAGTTCCGAGTGCACCTGGTGAGAATGGTCATCCTGACGCAGCCTGAGGTGGGTGCCGTGCAGAAGCCCAGGGTCTCGGAAAACCGCTCTGTTCTCTTAACCTCTTCCTGTGGTGCCGCAGAGCCTGGGAGTGGGGGAGGTGGGGCTTCTGCCAGCTCTCGGGCTCCTCACCTGTCACGTGAGATAGTAACAGGGTTGGTAGGGGACTGAGGTGCCAAAGCAGCCTCGACCTGCTTGGTGTGGGTCCTGTAAATGCGGGCTCTGTCTGGTCCCCAGGATGCACCAAGTATCACAGCCAACATCAGCTCCTCTCTGCGGAGCGTCTGTGAGTGGGGCCAGACGGTCAACCCCCAGAGCGACACAGACCCCAGGCACGCCGACCTGGTCCTCTACATCACCAGGTAGCAGAGCTCGCCGCCCCCTTGCCCTTCCCACCCTTTGCACCCCTGCTGTGCTGGTGCCTCAGAGGTCTCTTCCCTCTTCCTGAGGTTTGACCTGGAGTTGCCTGATGGTAACCGGCAGGTTCGGGGGGTCACCCAGCTGGGGGGTGCCTGCTCCTCCTCGTGGAGCTGCCTCATCACTGAGGACACTGGCTTCGACCTGGGGGTCACCATCGCCCATGAGATCGGGCACAGGTATGTGGCCCCAGGAGCTGTTGCCAAGCCCAGGCCAGGAAGCTGACCGGGGCCTCCGGCAGTGGGTTAGGGGGGAGGTCCAGGCTGGCAGCGGGCCCTGGCACTGGAAGGAGCCCCCGCCCTTAACCCCAGCGGGCCAGGGAGTGTGTGGAGCGGGGTGGGGGCAAGGGCTTGGACTCTGACACTTTGTGATTCCTGCGCAATCAAAGGAAACTTAAAATTTAAGAAACGACCAAGACAGAGGTAGCCATTAGAGAATGAGGTCTGTAGGACATTCAGGTGAAGGAAGCCGGGGCTGCAAACACCACCCCCGACCCCCCGCCGGGAGGCAACCGCTGTCACACGTCACGTTTAGTCCCAGTGTCTCTCTACACACACGTCGACCTGTGTCCGGAAAGGCGGGTTATGCCGTGTGCTGGTCTGTTACCTGCTTTTGTGATGCAGTCAGTGGTGTGTTTTCCCCAACGTTTCTCCCAAGTCTTTAAAAAACTGTTTTTTGTGTGTGTGCCCTACTTTAATCCCCTATTGGGATATTGATGTTATTTCCAGATTTTTCCAATTATGCATTTTTTTGTCTCATGCTATTGATTTTATTTTTCGTTTATTTTTCTAAGTATTTTATTGTTTTTAATTTGCATTTTATTGATTATGCTATTACAGTTGTCCTGATGTTTCCCCCTCTCCCCCTCCTCCACCCGGCACCCCCACTCCCTCAGGCCTTGTTCGGGTCCACGGGTCACACGTGTAAGGTCAGAGGCCCACACGTCTTCTCGGACACTTTTTTTAAAGATGTTTATGTATTTTTAGAGAGAGGGGAAGGGAGGGAGAAAGAGAGGGAGAGAAACATCCATGTGTGGTTGCCTCTCACGTGCCCCCTTCTAGGGACCTGGCCTGCAACCCAGGCCTGTGCCCTGACTGGGAATCGAACCAGCGACCCTTTGGTTCGCAGGCTGGTGCTCAATCCACTGAGCCACACCAGCCAGAACTCGGCCACTTCTTTAACCGGCCATACTGTCAGTCATGAACCTAACAGCACTGTCCCCAGATCGCGGGGGAAGAAAGTCACCCCAGGTGGGGCACCTGCAGCACCATGGATTAGCGCGCCTGCGTCTCTGACGCCCCTCGGTGTTTCTCCACCAGAAAGAGGCAGGAGCCACCCTGCCTGCCCAGCTGGGGCAGGACGCTGAGGCCGGTTTGCCGGGGACTCACTCGGCCCGCGGGGCTAGCTGGTGGCTGGCGGGGCCAGGCGGTGACCCGGAGCGAGGACGCGCCCCGCCGGGTGGTTCGAGGGCGGCGGGCGGGCAGGCAGGAGGGCACCGGCCCGCCGCAGGCGCGCCCAGCGCCGCCCTGCCCTCCGTCCGCAGCTTCGGTCTGGAGCACGATGACGAGCCTGGCAGCGGCTGCGCGCCCAGCGGCCACGTGATGGGCGGCCCTGGTGCCCCGCCTACCCAAGGGGGTCTCGCGTGGTCCGCCTGCAGCCGCCGGCAGCTGCTGCACCTGCTCAGGTATCCACAATCCTGCACCGTCCACCGTGTCCCCCCAAATACCTCCATCCCGCCCCTCCCGGGGCCCGTCCTGCATTTCACCCCCTTCCCTGCCCTCCCTTGGCGCGCCCACCTCTCAGTCCCGTCCCTGCCCCTGGTCCCACGCCCACCCGCCACAGCCCCTGTCAGGACACCCCCACCCCCTTCCCTGGCCCCGCTTCCCCTGCCCTCCGCCCTGGGACGCCAGCTTGCCCCTTCTCAGTCTCCGCCCCTGGTTGGGGGCGCAGGCGGAGAATCCCCACACCCCCGCCACCTGAGCCCACCCTGCACCCCGCCCCATCCGGTGCCAGCCTGGGCCTGAGCCGGGCCGTGTCACAGCGCAGGAGGGGCGCGCTGCGTGTTAGACCCGCCGGGGCCAGGGCCGCAGTCCGGGCCCACAAGGCACCCCCCGCAGGCACGCCCCGGCCTCTACTACGGCGCTGACGAGCAGTGCCGCGCGGCCTTCGGCCCCTCAGCGGCTGCCTGCACCTTCGCAAGGGAGAGCCTCGTGAGTCCCGGCCTCGTCCCGGGGCCCAACCCTCCCGCCCTCCTAGGCTCCCTCTGTCCACGTCCAACAGCTGCTCGGGCCAGCTCGGGCCCCACTGCCCACTGTGGGCACCCTGGGTGGGCTGTCAGTTGCCCCTCAAAATTCTAAATTTTTGAACAAGGCCCCACATGTTCGCTCTGACTGGGCCCCACCAATTACAGAGCCCACCCTGACATGGCCCCTGAGCTGTTCAGCCCAAACAGGCAGGTACCAAGGGCTTCTGACCCAGAGGGAGCTGGAGGGCTTCCTGGAGGAGGTGTTCTCCTAGCTGAACCCTGCAGCAGTAGCCTGCCTGCAGGTGGAGGGGAGGCGAAGGGGGCAGGCGCCCCCAAGGCAGACTCCCTCCCAGGGTGCACTTCTGCCGCAACTGGTCCCTTCCTCCAGAAAAAACACCAAGAACTGTGTTCTATAAAACGTGGGCACTCCCACGTGTGTTGTTATAAATATATGCATTAATGTTACAAAGCACATTCTGTGATGTGAAAGTTTGCTTTTTCCTTCTGATTTGGGAAGAAGTGAAAACACGTTGGTGGTTCCTTAAAAGGCTTGTGGGCCACTGTCCCTGGTCCTGATCAGAGCAGACACACCTGGGCTTGCTCTCCGCCCAGAGGCGGAGAGATGACCCTGTCCTTATTCCCTACCTGGCCGCTGCCCCGCCCAGCAGTGTGGTGTGTCCCTGAGCCCTGCAGCCTGGAGGGACCATGAAGGCTGGACACCAACCTAACAGGCCGTGGTGGCCGGGTGCTGGCCGCCCGTCTCCCCTCCTAGGACACGTGCCAGGCTCTGTCTTGCCACACAGACCCCCTGGACCACAGCAGTTGCAGCCGCCTGCTCATCCCGCTCCTGGACTGGACGGAGTGCGGCACGGAGAAGGTCAGAGCAGGGAGGGGCGTGTGTGTGGGTGTGTGGGAGTGTTCACACAGGCTAAGGCAGGGAGCCTGCATCCTGGCAGCCCTCACTCCTGGGGCAGGAGACAAGGGTGCCCGTGAGCCAGGGCAGAGGGCCTTGGAGCTTCCTGTGGTCCCCTGGTCACACGCATGGTGGCTGCACCCTCTGGTGCGGGGTGCCCTGTGGGTGCGGACACCTCGCAGGGCATCTGGCTACCTGGCCGCTGTGCCCTGCAGTGGTGCTCCAAGGGCCGCTGCCGCGCCCTGGCGGACCTGCCTCCTGTGGAGGCCGTGCATGGGCACTGGTCAGCTTGGGCTCCCCCCAGTCCTTGCTCCCGCTCCTGCGGAGGAGGCGTGGCCACCAGGAGGCGGCAGTGCAACAACCCCAGGTACGGATGGGGGTCAGGGGAGGGTGGGGGTACCACTGTCCTCTGTTGGGCATCTGTGGGCACCTCTCACGCCTTGGGTCTCATGGGCGTTTGCAGACCTGCCTTCGGGGGACGTGCATGCACCGGCATGGACCTGCAGGCTGAGATGTGCAACATCCAGGTGGGCCTGCTCCCCGGGGCAGCTGGGTGGGGGGCAGGCGGCCCCAGGCCCTGGGGAAGCCAAGGGGCCACGGTGGCTGTCATCTGTGGTTCGCATCAGAAACTTTGAGGGTGAAGGGGGTGCTGCTGGTGTCTGTACTGGGCCCACAGCGTGTGCACCAGGATGTCCTGTGCCTGAGAGCGGGGACCCCGAGTGTCCCCTCCCTGCCCCAAGGCCATCTCCGGCCAGAGCCCCTGAGTCTCTCCGGTGAGAACCCTCTGTCTGTCCCCAGCACTGCAGTTCAGCCGGGGCTCTTTCAGTTACAAATTCGGGTGTAAAGTCGGCCGTTCCAAGTGCGATTCAGTGGCATCGAGCACATCCACAGAATTGTGCAGCCACAACCTCTGTCCAGTCCCAAAGCATTGGCACCGCCCCAAAGTGACACCCGGGACCGTTAGCAGCCACTGCCTGCGCGCTGCCCCCAGGCCCCCGGCACCGCCAGCCCACTCCCTGTCTCCCTGGATCTGCCCTCTGGCTTCTTCCCCGCACACTGTGTTTCCGAGGCCCTTCGCGTTGCTGCGGGTGTCGGGGCTTCGTTCCTGTCCATGGCTGCGTCCTGCCCCACCGGGTGGATGGGCTGCAGTGCGTTCCCACACTCACCCTGCAGTGGTCACTTGGGTTCCTTCCACCCTTCGGCCGTTGTGAAGACTGGCGCCGTGAACGTGAATCTCCCGTGTACGTGGGCTCTTCGAGTCCTGTCTCTGAATCTTTGGGGTAGACACCTGAACGTGGAATTGCGGGTCACACAGTAATTCTGTGTCTGGCTCCTTGAGGGACCTCCAGACCTCCCCTGCCCACCGCAGCGCGCCGGTGGAGCCTTCCCGCCAGCCCTGGGAGGGGTCTGATTTCTCCACCTGCTGGGCCGCACCTTCTGTCCGTGGTTCTGACCGCAGCCCTCACTGATTCCTTTCCACTAAGACCTGCCCTCAGTGAGGCTGCCCCCACCCCTCCCCCGCCCCAGGCCCCCCTCTGTGCCTGTCCTCTGCCCTCCCTGGCCAGGCCTGCGAGACCACCCAGCTGGAGTTCATGGCTGAGCAGTGTGCCCAGACGGACCGGGACCCTCTGCGCCTGTCCCCAGGCAATGTCTCCTTCTACCGTTGGGGCCCTGCCCTGAGGCACAGCCAAGGTGGGGCCTGGGGCTGCAGAGGGGAGCGCAGCAGGGCTGGCAGCCCCACCTGGGCCATGCTCTGCAGGGTCATCGCCTTCCCTATGCCCTGCCACCCCTGCATCAGGGTCCCTTGTCCCTCTGCCTTCCCAGGCGATGCTCTCTGCAGACACATGTGCCGGGCCATCGGCGAGAACTTCATCGTGAGGCGCGGGGACAGCTTCCTGGATGGGACCCGGTGTGTTCCCAGCGGCCCTCCAGAGGACGGGACCCTGAGCCTGTGTGTGAGGGGCAGCTGCAGGGTAGGTGCTGGCCGGCAGAGGGTGCCTTTCCCATGCCTGCGCCCCAGGCCGGCCCCAGCAAAGCCAAGACACACAGGGGCCCCCCTGGGGTGAGGGGTGTGGGCTCAGGCCCCATGAAATGAAGTCCGCATGGGGTGACCCTGGGATGCAGGGCTGCCCGGGGTCAGTGGGGCGCAGAGCCGTTCTGTGACCCAGAGCAAGTTACGGGCTTCCTGTGTGGGCAGCAGAAGCTTCAAAAGCGGCCCCGTTTGTCACGTGACTCTGAGTGCTCAGCGCAGTGGGCGTCATGGGCCAGCCCCACCAGTGACACTCGGCCGGCTCCCCTGCCACTCCCCTCCACACAGACGTTCGGCTGTGACGGCCAGATGGACTCGAAGCAGGTGCCAGATGTGTGCCAGGTCTGTGGGGGCGACAACAGCACCTGCAGCCCGCAGAGCGGCTCCTTCACGGCAGGAAGGGCCAGAGGTAGGGGCGGCCCCTGGGGAGGCCTGGGCAGCCTGGAGCGCTGGCGCCAGCTGTCGGGGCTGGGGTGGGGGTGGGGGTCCCCACACTGGCTCAGCCCTGGCACCTCTCAGTGGGCCTCAGCCTCTGCCCTCCACCCTGCCGGCCTCCCCACCTGGCTCAGGGGTTGGGGATGCACCTGCCGCGGGGCCTGTGGTGGGTCCGTAGAGGCTGCGTGCCTTGGCAGCAGCGATGCAGACAAAATGCAGGTGCTGGGCCATCTGCCATGGCCGGCCAGCCTCTCCTCTCCTGCCCCAGGAGTCCCATCAGGAGGGATGTGGTACCTGGAAAATCTCTGACCTTGATCTCTTTGTAAAAGAGGTCGGATCAGTTGCAAAGTCAGTGCTTAGAGGGTCAGTGGAGGACTTGAGTCCCGCCTCCCTCTGGCGGGCCCCAGGCTGTGCCCAGAACCTAGAGTCTGGCCCCGCCCCCTCACCAGGGCCACGCCCCCATGCTGGCCCTCCAGCCTCGCCTTGCTTGCCCCCTGTGACGGGGGGTTCCCTGCTGCCTGAGGTAGCCCCATCGCATTGGAGCTTTCGGTGTTGAAGCCCTTTAGTACCCCTGGAATCTGCTCCCCAGACGGTGATGCAGGTGACTGAGGCTGCCCACCCTCCTCTGCTTCCCCCCAGAGTACGTCACGTTCCTGACGCTGACCCCCAACCTGACCAGTGTGTACATCACCAACCACAGGCCCCTCTTCACACACCTGGGTGAGCTTTCCAGAGGACACCCACCCACCAGAGTTAGCCTGACCTTGGAGGCTGGGGGCACGGTCCCCGAGACGCCCTCACTTCTGACGCCAACTTCAAGTTCGGGGTTCCCCAGACCACCGCTGCATCAGACGGTTCCTAGAACCGAGGGATGTTCCGCTGCTGGTTATGGCGGACGGCGGGAAGGAAACAACAGCAGCAGCCTGGGGAGAGACGTGCGGGCAGGGGCTGGGAGGGGTGTGCGCCTGGCGTGACCGAAGCGTGACCCTATGCACAGAGTGTCGCCAGCCCAGGGAGCTCAGCTGAGCAGTGTCCAGTTTCTGTCGGGGCCTGACTGGTGGACTGGTCTGTCGGTTGCTTATGTGGACAATCTCAGTCTCCAGGGTGACAGATGCCCAAAGCCCACCGGGTCACGTGTGTGGTCTTTCCAGTGGGGCCAGACCCCCCCTTAAAAAGAGACACTCCTTGAGGTGCCGAAGACATAGGCCATCCCTGTCTCTGGGCCAGGTCGACTTCTTGACCGCTCAGTGCCACCTTGGGGATTGGTCAGAGGATGCCCGCACCTGACCTTTGAGTCTGGGGTGGGGGCATCTGCCTGGGGCGCTTGAGCCCCTGCACCTGCCCGTGGAGCCTGTGTGAATGTGCTTGGCAGGGGTGGGGGGGCAGGTCTATGATGTCCCCCTGCCCTGGGAGGAGGCAGTTGTGAGGGAGCCTTCTGCGGTCAGGCGCTGGGTGCATCTTGGAGGGTGGGCCTGCAGACCACCCAGCCTCGACACCAGGACGGCCTGCTCCTGGGGGTTTGGGTCCCGGCGAGGACAGCGTGGTGTGGCTGTGGAGGTTACCTCCCATTGGCCTATTCCTTAAACTTGGAACTCCTGCAGAAAGGGTGGGCACCACCCCGTCCCCATCCCATGCTGATGGCCTCGCCCTCCCCTCTCCCCACAGCAGTAAGTGTCCGAGGGCACTACATTGTCGCTGGGAACTCCAGCATCTCTCCCAGCACCACCTCCCCCTCCCCACTGGAGGACAACCCCATCGAGTACAAAGTGACCCTCACAGAGGACCGGCTGCCCCGCCTAGAGGAGATCCGCATCCGGGGGCCCACTCGGGAGCACATGGAGATCCAGGTGACCAGGAGGGTGCCGCCCACCCATTTGCTCGCTCGCTGACCAGGGTGCTGTCCTGCACCCACCGGGCACTCTAGGGTTATCTGTCCCCACCCCACCCCACCGGGAACTGCTGGAGGCTGGAATGGTGTGCCGTTCGCTGTGCTGTCCCCAGAACCTGGCGTCTGGTCCCCTCAGCAGTGGCTCGCTGAGCAGAAGAACGTGGGAGTCAAGGAATGAAAAGTCCCAGGCTGGGGGGTGGGCGGGGCGGCTACCCCCAGGGAGCGCCGGACCCGCCTGAGCCCGGGTGTCGTCTGCGCAGGTTTACAGGCGCTATGGTGAGCAGTATGGTGACCTCAGCCGCCCCAACATCACCTTCACCTACTTCCGGCCTAAGCTGCAGCCGGCCTGGGCGTGGGCCGCCGAGCGGGGGTCCTGCTCCGTGAGCTGCGGGGCAGGTGAGGCCCGGGGCGGGGCTCACCCGAAGCCTGGTGTGCCCTCTGTGCGGAGGTGGCCTAGCCTCCCTCTCCCTTCCCAGGGCTGCGATGGGTGACCTACGGCTGCCTGGACCAGGCCAAGGACCAGTGGGTGGAGACTGACCGGTGTGGAGGGAGCCAGCGGCCAGTGGCCTGGCCAGAGCCCTGCCACCCCGGGCCCTGCCCTCTGCGGTGAGTGCTGCCTGCATCGGCTCCGTCTGTGTCCCCATTTTGCAGGCGAGGACATCGAGACGTGGTGGACACAGGTGGCAGCGACGCACGCCTGATGTGCCTTGTCTGCAGGCACACGTGCCCTCCCTGAGCTGAGGGGCCACTGTAGTGGAGGAGACCACCCTGCTGGGAGGGAAGACTGGGGGGTCACGATGGCAAGTGCCTGGCTGTAGCCGCCCTGGACAGGTGTGGTTGGCAGGAGCGGAGTGCTCAGGACGAGACCGCCCCTACTGGGTGCAGGGCCAGGGCAGCCACCCATCTGCCCTTTTATACAGGCCTCCTTAGACTCAGCTGCAACGAGGGGACACCTGGAGAGCTGAGGTCTGGGCTGGCTGTCCCTGTGCAGTGTCCAGGTACCTGAAGGGACATGTGGCCCAGCCCAGACTAGACCAGGGAAGCGAGTCAGCTGGACAGATCTGCTGGCCTCCCACCCTGTTCCCTGAGCCAGCCTGGGGACCTGGCTGGGGGCCGATACTCTGTCCCTGCATCCCTCAGCTGGGCAGTGGGAGACTTGGGCCCATGCTGTGCACCAGCCCAGAAGCCAGCGGTGGTGGGACCCTGCAGCTCCCAGCCCTGCGCCCCCAGGTGGGCACAGAGTGGAGTGGGGGGCAGACTCTCCCTGCCAGGGCTTGTCCCTGCACTGAGCCCCGCCCCTGCTGAGGGGTCCCTTTTCCAAGGCCTCTAGCCAGGTGCCACCATCCTGGTGACAGGCAGTGTTGGCCCAGAGTAAGGAATGCCAGCTTCAGAACTACCTGCCACCCAGGAGACCCTGGACTGGCCATTTCTGTCTCTGAGCCTCCAAGTCCCTGCTTAGGGAGGGGCTGTGAGGATCGAGTGAAGTCACAAATTAAAGCAATAGACGTCACTTCGTCATTACTGTTGTCACTTCTGTGGTGCCTCTCGGCCCCTCAGTGTCCAAGCTGACAATGGCTTGTCGTTCCGATTTGCTGATAGTTGGGGCAAGTCCCCTCCCTCTCAGGGCCCCGGTTTTGTTACCTGTCCACTGAGCAGGGGGCTGGCCTCGGTCACTGGTGGCCCCCACGTGGCTCTGGGCTCCTTTTCCCTTTCGCGTCCTCACAGAGCACTGGCCCTGCCCAGAATCCACCCCCCCCCCCCCTGCCCACAGCAGCCCAGGCGGCCTGTGGCTCTCAAGGTGAGCACGCGCACGGAGCGACTTCCAGGCCCGACCAACCCGGGCGGTCCATTCGCACCTGGCACCTGCTTTTCAGCACCTGCTGGATGTCGGGGGAGCCACCTGATGTCCGGGCCGCAGGGAGAGGCCCTGGGTTTGCTTCTTTGTGGGCCCTTCTCTGGGTTCTTGGATTCGGGGAGCAGGCTCTCCCTGCCCCCGTAGCCTGGCCGCGCCGAGAGCCCGGCAGAGGCAGAGCCCGACGGCTGTCCTGTGCCTGCAGGGGGGCGGTGTCGGGCGCGTGCTCGCCAGCCTGTGGAGCGGACCTGGCCGTACAGAATGCGACGTGTGTGCAGGGGGCAGGGGATCTGGAGGCGGCAGTGACTGCTGGGCCCTTCTCCCGGGACAAGAAGTCAGCTGCCCCTGAGCCCTGTGCTGGGGTGACATGTCCTCCAGGCTGGGGCCACGTGAGTGTCCTGGGCAAGTGGGTGGCTGGGTCACCTGGATCCTTGTCTGGTCCAGAGAATGGGGAGCCCTGGGTCGTGGCCAGAGAAGATGACCCTTCCACGGGGCTGCAGTCTGCCAGGCCCCAGGGGCTCCGGACTGGGTGCTGGTGCTTTGACAAAGGTCCCACCAGCCCTGTCCCCTGGAGGCTGCTGGGGACTGCGGGCCAAGTGATCGGGCCAATCCAGCTCCTGAACCCCTGCTTACAGCCCCGCCCCCCAGGGACCACTCATGATGCTGCAGAGGCAGAGGGGGGCGGTGCGTGGGGAGGGCAGCCACGCTGAGGGGGCAGAGCAAGTCTCTCTGGAGAGGATCGACCAGGAGGGGAGGGCCCTGGGGTGCTGGTGACCACTTGTCTCTCCTGAAGAGATTGGGAAGGGTGAGGGTGGAGGGGCCTGGAGGTGGGACACCCAGACCCACGACTTGTTGCTTGTCCCCTGCAGCGGGACCCCCAGCCTCCGGAGCAGGAGGCCTCATCTCCACCAGGCAGTGCCAGGCCAGGGGCTCAGGCTGCACACGTGTGGACGCCGCTGGCGGGGCCGTGCTCCGTGTCCTGTGGGAGAGGTGAGCCTGGGGACCAGCACGTGTCAGCCAGATCTTACCTTTCTCGTCTTGCTCACCCTAAAAGGCGTGTCGGTGGCTTCCAGACAGTCCAGACTGCACGGGGGCGTGACCCAGCGTGCAAAGGGGCTGGGGCCGAGTTCAGGTGGCCACGTACGTGCTCGGCGACTGGCCCAAAGATAGGAGATCAGGAAGCCGGGCGATACTGGTGCCCAGAGTGTGTCTCGTCAGGTCCAGAAAAGCCTTGAAGGATGGGCCCCAAACTGAGCTCTGGTTTGGGAGCCAGACCCGAGGCACAACATGATCTGCAGCTGGGCCGCGGTCTTTCACACCCGGCCGCCTGCGGGAAAACCGGCGTTTTCAGCGTCAGGGCCAGAGGTTTCTTTTGAGGAAACTCCTGCTACCATGTTTATGAGAAACGCAGGCAGAGGTGTTGAAATACCAGTTCTTTTCTTTAATTATATTTCATTGTTTGTGCTACCACAGTGGTCCTGGTGCCCTGTGGCCCCTCCACCCAGCACCCCACTCCCTCAGGCCATCCCCTCACCTTGCTCATGCCCATGGGTCATGCCTGTAAGTTCTTTGGCTTCTCCGTTTCCTGTGCTGCACTTTACATCCCTGTGACTACTCTGTAACTGCCTGTTTGTGCTTCTTTATCCTCTCACCTCTGCACCCATTTCCCCACACCCTCCCATGTACCAACCATCAAAACGCTCTCCATGTCCATGATCCTGTCTCTGTTCTGCTTGTTTGCTTAGTTTGGGTTTTAGATTCAATTGTTGATAGATT
>VMDR010002891.1:0-81392 GCA_007922815.1 Macrotus californicus | reverse complement strand
TGAATAAGGAAATCAAAAAAAAAAAAACAAGCTTGTTTAGAACAATCTATTTCAACACTCACTTGACATGGGACAGCTCAATGACATACTGACAAAAAGTGAAACTAAATGAGATTCTAAGATCAATCTGGGTAAGGTAAGCTAACAGGTAGAGATTATTGTATACCTGATTACCTAAAACCTATTAAAAGAATTACCTGTTTATATTCATTAACACAACTTTGGCAGCAGAATCTCATCTGCTGGCCATCAATCACCCGAACACTGTTTCCAGATCCTTTAGTGGGCAGGTACTCTCCACACTGTTCACAGCAATTCATTACCAGACCGTTAGCCAACCTGTACTTATTAAAGCAGTGATTACTGCATAGTTTATGTGTCACATTATTAACGCTGACTTCATGGCGAATCTAAAAGAAAAATGAGAACTCATCAAATAAATGAGCCACATTAGCACAGTAAAGCAATGAAATAACTAGTTTCTTCAACAGAAACAAACTATTAACTTCTCAGAAGAAAAAATATTCAGGGAGAAGACTAAAAAGCCCATTTCCTTAGTTTTTCATTTTTATCTTTGATTTCTTTACAACATCATTCTTTGATTTTATAAAGAAAACAAAGATTCATAAAACAAAAAGCAGTAAAATCAGTAATAACTTCCCCAGAGGCACTAGAACATTCTAAAAATCAAACAGGCCTAGAAAATTCTCATACCACCTGTTTAAAACAAATGGATATAGAATTTTTTGTATTATAAGCTTCATTGCCCTAGAAAATTTGTGGAAGGGACTAAGGGAATCACTATTCCACATTCAGATGGTGTCTATATATACAAGACTGCCTCTTGCTTCCCTCAGCTCTGTGATAACTGAGATAAAATTGTGCCCTGGATTTGCGTGGCTCCGGGACAAGCACCACCGAACTCAGTTACCGAGGACTGTGTTAAGTGAGGAAAGCCTGAACGAGTGTGTCTTCTTTCAGCCACTGGAAGGATGGCAATACCATTTAAGAAATGCAGAGTTATCAAAATACTTTCAGTCCACATGTTCTATATGTTCTTCTACCAGGACCAGTTGCTTCCTCCATGTTCTGAATAATACATTTTTATATAACATTTCTCATAAGAACAAAATTCAACATATAACTACTGCTCTGTGGACAAATACAACCAACTCCATAAAAACAGATGTGTAGTTTTCATACTATGCAAATAGGATATTTGTTTATAAGATAGTCCTCACATATCCTTATTCCTTCCTTTAACTTCACTGTCTAGATTCAGGACATGTGTATCACATAGGTAGATGGCAGAGCATAGAACAGCACTTAAAGAGTTAAAGTTATCCCAGATAATAACCTAAGTAAGATAAAAATTCAGACCTCTGTTAGTTTACTACAGATTGTACATCTTGACTTGTTCAGAATTCTTTTTCTGAGACTCTGGCTGTCTTCGTAGGGAGATACACAGTATGCACTACGGAATTCCTGAAAGGGCTGGCTCGACTGCACTTGAGGAACATTAGCCCTTTTTGCAGGCGCATCTCTGAAACACAGGAATGAACATAATTTAAGAACACTGTATTTGATTTTTAAATATAAAAAGAAAAAGGACAGTCTTCATTTTCTCATAATTTAATCACTAGGAATCAAGTATAATTTTTGGATTCACCAAATCCACTTTTTGGTTTCATCACTAAGAGTTCCTAAATCAAGTGGGAAGAGAAGATTTGGAGGTAAAAATATTTTGCATCACAAGAACCTGCCACAGACTTGGATGACTTAGCAGCAATCAAAAAGGGTGGTAGCAACTTGGTAGAACTGAGGTAGAAGATGGGGGAGGGTCTGAGATAGGGTCAGTGGCAGGAAGTGGGTCCATTTATTTCCATATCTACACTCCATTCTCCTGCCAAGAGTAAGGACAGTACAAAGGAGCCCAGAGCTCTGACAAACTCGAAGATAACTCAAGCTCAATAAACTTGTAGACACCTCTACCCATGAATTTATGCAGCTCTCCAATTACATTCAGAACACACATTCACACTGTCATTATCAAACACATGGAGCCATGTTGGAAAGCATAGCTTACTTTTTACACGTTACATTGCGTGTCTTTGGAGCAGGCTTGTGAGAGAAGGAGGAAAGGCAGGTGGTAGAACAAAAGAGGTGAGCAGATCCTTTCCGTTGGTAAGCTGTCTGTCCCTTTTGTAAAGGATTTTTGCAGTGTGCACAAGTGATTTTAGCTGGTTTAGTAAGTTGCTGTTGGGCTGAAGGCTGGCAAATCTGTTTAGGAAGTGAGGCCACTGGTGATAAAGAATCCACCCCTGGCTGTTTCTGATTACGCGGAAATGATGCTGACTGGGAAATCCAAGAATCTTAAAAATAAAACACAAGAAAAAAAATGTCATGGAACAATTCAAAATTCACATCAGAAACTTTTTTTATATTTAAAATATTTAGGTATAAAATTTTTCATATCTAAAATTTTCATTTTGTACAAGTCTAAGAGAATAGTGAAGCAGCTTTAGAAGCAAGTGTTTAAGGCCAGGAAGACTTGCTACCCAACTCCAGGGGAACTATTCACTTTGTATTCTAACCATTTGATACTGGACTGTGCTAAGGATGTAAATGGTGAGCCTGGAACTGTGCTGTGTGGCAGACATCTCTTAAGTCAGACTGGCCAGATTTAAAGGCATGTCCTGAGCTTACTGGTTTTGCAAGTGGTGTATTAAACTGTATCTACCTCACAGTAAAGCCCTATGTTTGGTACCAGAGAACCTGCAAAAATATTAGCCATTTTTCCTTCTCTAGGAACAAAGTATCAATGCATTATAAAATTAAGCAAATATGCAAATACAAAGGTAACTACAGAATGTGGTATATGATATCCATTTTCATAACAGTGTCCCCCCTAACATTTTATTATGGAAAATTCAAAGCATATGGAGAAGTTGAAAGAAGTTTACCGTGAACTCCCTCCCATATGCTCAACAAATAGATTCTAATGTATTTTAAAAGTTTTTCAATTAAATTTTCTGAGGGTAACACTGATTAATAACATGATACATGTTCCAGGAATACAAGTTTATAATACATCTGCACACTGCATTGTGTGCTCACAACCCAAAATCCACTCTCTGCCAACACATACTTGACACTGTTTACCCTCCTTCCACACTATTTTACTTTTTGCTTTATCACATCCTTCTATTAATCCCTCTAAATAATCAACCCATCTTCTTTGATGTGTTTCTTAAAAAAAAAATTATTTATTTTTAGAGAGAGGAGAAGAGAGGGAGAAAGACAGGGACAGAAACATCAATGTGTGGTTGCCTCTCGCATGCCCCCTGCTGGGGACCTGGCTCACAACCCAGGCATGTGCCCTGGCTAAGAATTGAACCAGCAACTCTTTGGTTCGCAGGCCTGTGCTCAACCCACTGAGCTACACCAATCAGGGCTATTTATTTCAAGTAAAATGTACACATTAATACATTTCTCTCCAAAATACTTTGAAATACATGTAATTTAGACATAACAGTTTAATGTAAGTCTTTCCACAATTACTTCCTAGCTTTCTAAAATGTTACTTCATAGGCATTAATATATGTAGTGGATTACTCAGGAAAGATTTCACACAGTGAGACATACTACCCCCACACTCCATCACCTATTACTGTGGCTTCAAAATGGTGCAATATTATGTACAGGTAATAGTGCTTCTCAAACTTTAACATGCATGAGGTAATTTGGGAATCTTGTTTAAATAGACATTCTAAATCAGTAGGTCTTGGGAGGACCCTGAGATTCTGAATTTCTTGGGTGATGATGAAACTCTGAGAAATGAAGCTCTCCTCAAAAATAGCTTGTCATCAACATGAGGCCTATGGCCCCCTCTACCTATTATAGCTCCAGAGGCCTCTTACAATACTTCCAACACTAATAATTCCATTTTCATTTCTAAATTCCCACCCACTACTTCTAATTTTCTTTGCCCTATTTCCACACATCTTTTATCTTACAGGCAAAACCAAAATAGAACAAGTAACAAAGGAATTATTTCATTCCACAGGATGACATGCTGGTTAATATGGAGTATATGCCAACAAAGGATTTTTTATCACCAAGTAATCAGAAAGGAAGTTTTTTTACTGCTAAATTTTCCTTCTTCAATCAAAGCCATACCTTTAGAAAACAAAATCATTCTGAACCACTCAAAAAAATGAGAAATTAATATTTACCTATAAAATAAATATAGGTTGCACTGACCGGGTAGCTCAGTTGGTTTGAGGTATCCATACACTAAGGTTGTGGGCTTGATCTCTGGTCAGGGCACATGTAAGAAGCATAAATGAATACATAATAATTAAGTGGAATAACACAATTGATGTTTCTCCCTTCCTCTCTCTAAAATAAATAAAAAAATAAATACAGATTGTGTCCTGGAATCAATCTTCTCTGAATATTATCTGGATAAGAAACTATATTTATTTATTAAAAAAAATTTTTTTTAAGATTTCATTTATTTACTTTTAGAGAGAGAGGAAGGGAGAAACTTGGAATGCATCTGATTTCTGTACTTGTCATTTAATGGTTTCTTAGGCATTTATCGTACTCGGGATTTTTCTCTTCATTTTAGAAAGTTTCCACTTGTACTTCTGCCTCATTTCTTTCCTCTTCTTTCTGGGACATCAATTACGTGTTCTTTTTACCAAGTATCATAGGCCTCTCACATTTCTTTCTTTTTTTCTTTATATCGTCACTGGTGCTCTAGCAGATGTGGCTCAGTTGGTTGCTTGCCCAGTACTCTGAAAGGTGACCGGTTCAGTCCCTGGCCAGCTGTGTGTGGAGGCAACTGATTGATGTTTTTCTCACATCAATATTTCTCTCTCTCGAATCAATGTATGTATCTTTGGGTGAGGATTAAAAATTAAAAAAAAAATCAAATGCTCACATGAGGATATTTTTTATTGTTGATTTTAGAGAAACATCAATGTGAGAGACGCATCAATTGGTTGCTCCTCATACATATCCCAAACGGGGATTGAACCTGCAAACTTTGGGCGTATGGGGAAATGTTCCAACCAACTAAGCCACCTGGTCAGGGCTCTCATATTCCTTTCTGTGTTTTCTACCCTTCTGGGTATGATTCAGTCTGGATAATACTGTGATATAACTTCAAATTCACTCATGTTCTCTTCAGCTGGGTCCCATCATGAAGTTAAAACATAGTTTCTTAAAATCTGTGTCTGATAATCCAATTATCTAGACAGACTTGTGCGCTTACATCCACTCTCTGCTTTTTAAAATATTGATATTCTGTTATATGGGTCTTGTCTTCTCATATTCCTAATTGGTTCTCACTGTTTTTATACGAAAAATTGAAGAAAAAAATCAAGGTTCTGGCTTATGTCAGTTAGTATCCCAATCCAAAGGTTGGAAGTTTGTGTGTGTATGTGTGTGTTCCCTTGTGAGTCTGCTGAAAGCTCCTTTCATTCTATTTTTTAAAATAATTATATTTATTTATTTTTAGAGTGAGGGGAAGGGAGGGAGAGAGGGAGAGAAACACCAACAGTTTGCCTATTGCACAAACCCCAGTGGGGGACTATGCCTGCAACCCAGTCGTGCACTAACGGGGAACAAACTGGGGACCTTTTGCTTTGTGGAACAACACTCAACCAACTGAACCACGCTGGTCAGGGCTGCTGAAAGCTCCTTTTAGATTCTCAGCTGTCTCTGCAGCCTTTTTTGAAAATAAACACATACCACTAAGGAAAGCAGGCCCAAGTAACAGATTACTTCGCTGAGAATCCTCTCGGATCTTAAAACTCTATTTTTTCTCTAGATTTCTAGCTCTGTGATGCTTTCAACAAATATATTCTGTCCCCCCTCCCCAATTATTCTCTGCAGGAGGGATGGGAATTACCTAGTTTATCAGTATCAGAAGAACTCCCTAGAATCAGTATCATGGTCAGAAATGTTTAGATTGCAATAAAAACACAACATAGATGCAAGAGCCATTTCCAAGGGGTTAGGTATTTTGCATGTTTTTTTTTTACTACTGATATAAAAATGTGATGAGCAGAAAACTTTCACTGAAAAACAGTCTGCTGGGGACTTCTGGTCAAGATAGCAGTATAAGCAGACATGGCTCTCCTCTTCACACAACCACAACAAAATTACAACTAAAATGTAGAACAACCATCACTCAGAACTAACAAAAATCGAGTTAAATGGAACTATGAAACTACAGAATTAAAGAAACCACAACCATCCAGAGTGGTAGGAGGGACACATATGCGGAACAGGTTGGTCCCACATACACGTGTGGTGGATAAAAATTCAGGAGGAATATCCCGGGATCAAGGAGTCCCAGCCCCACACCAGGATTCCCAGCGGAGGGTTCCAGTACCGGGAAGATAAATCCCCACAACTTCTGGCTGCAAAAACCAGCAGGGATTAAGTTAGTGGAAGGAACTACTGAAGCCCCAAGCAGTTCCTTTTGAAGAACCCACACCCAGACTCACCTGCTCAGACTTACTCCCTCTGAGCTCCAGCACCGGGGTTAGCAGCTTGAAAGACACCAGTTGCATACTGGGACAAACTGGAGTAGCTGGCATCAAGGCAAGCAGAGGCCACTGTGCCTTTTCTGAACCCTCCCTCCACAGAGCTGGCAAGCTGGTGCCATATCTGAGTCTCCATCAACCTGGGTAAAACTGCTTGCCCAGTCCTGGAGATAACCGAGACTCTGCCACCCAATTTATAGGCCCACCCAAGCTGCTTTTCCATATAATTGGCTGGTCTTAACATGCTTTACAACTTCCTAAATCCTCTCAAACAAGCAATACCTGGACTCAGTGAGCCTCAGGCTGCGTACTAGCAGCAGTCATTTCAGATTGCTTTATAGCTCAGGCAGGGTGGCCCAGGTGTTGAGGCTGACATTGCTATGTACCATCTGGAAAACCCCAGAGCCTGCACACCCAGTGGAGAGGTACAAATCACGACAGAGCACCATCATCCTGCCCCTGCATACCTGATTCTCCACGGAGGGCAGAGGATGGTGGTCAGTGGTCGAAGTCAGTCCTTGCAGTTGAATGGCATGGGTCAATCCCTTCAACTAAGCAGCCAATAGCAATCAAAGCTCAACTACAAGAGGAGGGTGTTATTCAGCACACATGAAGGTCGCACCTCAAGTACCCAACTTGGGTGACAGGGGAGGCTATGCCACTGGACCCTACAGGACACCTACTACATTAGGCCACACTACCAAGGCAGGGAGTCAAGGCAGCTCAACCTAATACACAGAAAAACACAGGGAGGCTGCCAAAATGAAGAAACAAAGAAACATGACCCAAATGAAAGAACAGATCAAAACTCCAGAAAAAGAGCTAAACAAAATGGAGATAAGTGATCTATCAGATGCAGAGTTCAAAACACTGGTGCAGGATGCTCAAGGAACTTAGTGAAGACTTCAACAGCTTAAAAACGATCTCATCAGAAATGAAAGATACACTAATTAAAATAAGGAACAATTTATAGGGTAACAACAGTAGAGTGGATAAAGCCGAGAATCGTATCAATGATTTGGAACATGAGGCAACAAAAAACAACCAATCAGAGCAAGAAGAAAAGAGAATCCAAAAAAATGAAACCAGTTTGTAAGGAGCCTGTAGGACAACTTTCAGCAACCCAACATTCACTTCATAGGGGTGCCAGGAGGAGAGAAAGAGCAAAAAATTGGAAATGTATTTCAAAAAATAATGAAATGAAACTTCTCTAATTTGGTGAAGGAAATAGACATGCAAATCCAGATCCAGGAAGCACAGATTTCCAAAAATGGACACAAAAAGGCCCACCCCAAGACACACAACAATTAAAATGCTACAAGTTAAAAATAAAGAGATGAGAGGAGGTTGTGGGAGAATACAGAATAGCCAGGGGGATGTAAGGTACAGTATAGGAAAGGGAGTAACCAAAGAACTCACATGCATGACCTGTGGACATGAACAAGGGTGGGGGCACTGCCGGAGGGAGTGGGGTGTGCTGGGTGGAGAGGAGCAAAAGGAGATAAATCAGGACAACTGTAACAGCATAATCAATAAAATTAAAAAAATAGAGTCTGCCCTAAAGGTTAATGATGGAAGGATATAAGATGGCAGTGGAATAGGTGGAAGTCATACTCACCCTCTCCTAGGAAAAAAACCTAAATTACAACAAAATTATATAACAATCAACCAGAATAACCAAATGAAGACGAAATGAACAGAAATGTTATAACCAAGAATTTATAGATGAAGCCACACTGAGACTGGTAGAAAGGGCAGAGACACAAAAAAGGACTGGCCTGGCACCCACGTGTGGCAGTTGAGAATCTGGAGGGTTATCTCAGCTGCAACTGCAAAGGGTCCCCCCATCCCTCTACCCCTTCCAAGGAGTTAGGTATCTCAACTCCACTGTACACTCCCAGCTAAGAGCACTAGTGCCAGGAAGAGGTGTCCACATAATCCCGCTGAGAAAATCAGTGGGAATTTTGTATCCACTAGGGAGACATAGGAGTCTGCTAGAAACCCAGGGCCCTCTTAAAGGGCCAGTGCACAAAATCTTGTTCGTGGGCAATCACCCTGAGCTCCAGCAGAAGGATGGCAGCTCAGAGTGGACCAGTCATACAAGGAGAGATTGGGTTGTGTAGCCTTGAGGAGAAAGCTAGAGGGACAGCTGTTAATGTCCCTGTGCTAGGTCTCTCTTCCACACTGCCCATACACACCATTTTTCCTGGGTCAAACACTCTCTTGCATGCCAGTGCAGGCTGGAAAGAGGTACTAGCCCTGCTCTGCTAAGCTGAAGGTCTGCAGAGCAGACTTTTTTGGAAGGCTCTTGAGGAGGTCATTTTCCCCCCTGAAAGCCCCTACTCAGCGCCACCATTCCCACACAGAGCTCTCCTTCCACATTGCCAAATCTTAATCTGTTTTAGCTGATGAACTCTCCTGGCCTCATCCTAACAATTCCCTGAGACCCTGTCCCACCACAAAGAACCACAGGCATCAGGTTGGTGGTGGCTGTCCTTGGTGTACGCTGAGACTTTTGCTGAGCGATCTCAGACCCAGCATGAATGCCAAGTTTGAACCTCTACCAACATGGTGAACAACACTCACTCCTACCTCGTGACTCATTGAGAACCAACATCATGCAACTTATGTACAGCCAGAGGATCTTTCAAAGACTGAGCTCAAGAGGCAGCCATCAGGTGGACGCTGGCCTTGGTACACAGCCTGGTCCCTCCCATGAGCACCCAGGTTCAATCAGGCAGTCACAAAGTGTGGATTCACATGTACCTCCTAACAGGTAGCCCAGGGCCAGTCATGGACAGTGCCTGACACTGACTTGCACCAAAGTCTCTCTAAAATATCAGCAAACTGAATTCAGTACATTAAAAATATCACATGTACCAGGATCAAGTGGGGATTTATTCCTGGGATGCAAGGTTAGTACAATATCAATTGTACTGCAAATCAATTGATGTAACACACCATATAAACACAATAAAGCATAAAAATTAAATGAATATATCAATAAAAAAATTTGACAAAATCCAGCACCAATTTATGATTAAAACTCTCAACAAAGAGAGAACATACCTCAACATAATAAACATCATATATGACAAACCCACAGTTAACATCATACTCAATGGGGAAAAACTAAAAGCATTTCCCTTAAGATTAGGAACAAGACAGGGATGTCTACTTTCACTACCCTTATTAACACAGTATTGGAAGTCCTAGCCATAGCAATCAGACCAGAGGAAGAAATAAAAGGCATTCAAATTGGAAAAGAAAAAGTAAAACTGTCATTATTTGCAGATGACAAAATAGTGCCAATACAAAACCTTAAAACTAAAAAAACTAGCTCTGGCTGGTATAGCTCAGTGGATTGAGCATGGGCCTGCGAACCAAAGGGTCGCTGGTTCAATTCTCAGTCAGGACACATGCCTGGGTTGCAGGACAGGTCCCCATTTGGGGGCATGTGAGAGGTAACCACACATTAATGTTTCCCTCCCTCTCTTTCTCCTTCCCTTCCCCCTGCCAAAAATAAATAAATAAATAATCTTAAAAAAACAAAAACAAAAACAAAACCTACTACAACTGATAAATGAATTCAGTCAAGTATCAGGATACAAAATAAATATTAAGAAGTTGATTACATTTTTATAAATCAATAATAAGCAATCAGAAAGGAAAAATAAGAAAACAATCCCATTTACAACTGCATCAAAAAAAAAAAAAAAGAAAGAAAGAAAGGAAATGCCTAGAATTCAATTTAACCAAGGAGGTAAATGACCTCACTCAAAATTATAAGACACTGAAGAAACTGAGGAAGACACAAATGAATGGAAGAATATAAAATGCTCATGCACTGGAAGAATTATCATTAAAATATCCACACTACCCAAAGTAATCTACAGATTCAATTCAATTCCCATGAAAATACAATGGCATATTTCACAGAACTAGAATAATCCAAAAACTTATAATGGAACCACAAAGACCCCAAAGAGCCACAGCAATTTTGAGAAAGAAGAACAAAGTTGGAGGTATCATGCCACCTGATATCAAACTATACCACAAGGGTATAGTAATGAAAGCAGCAAGGTACTGGCATAAAAACAGATATATAGATCAGTGGAAAAGAACAGAAACCTCAGAAATAAACCCACACCTGTAAGGTCAATTAATACTTGACAAAGAAGACAAGAACATACAGTAGGGTAAAGAACCTATTCAAAAATGGTGTTGGAAAATTGGACAGATATATGCAAAAAATGAAACCAAACCACCTACAAACACTACATACAAGACTCAAAATAGATTCAAGACTTAAATAAGACTTGAAGTCATAAAACTCCTAGAAGAGCCCTAGCTGGTGTGCCTCAGTGGATTGAGTGCCAGCCTGCAAATTGAAGGGTTGCTGGTTTGATTCCCTTTTGCAGCATTTGCCTGGGTTTCAGGCCACATCTCCAGTTGCGGGCCTGTGAGAGGAAGTCAACTGATGTTTCTCTGGCACATGAATGTTTCTCTCCCTCTCTTTCTCCCTTCCTTAACCCTTTCTCTGAAAGTAAATAAAAATCTTAAAAAAAAAAACCTCCTAGAAGAAAACATTGGCTGTAAAATCGTACATTTCTGTTAGCACTACTTTTTCTGATATATCTCCTTGTGCAAGGGAAACAGAAGAAAAAAATAAAAGCAACTACATCAAACTAAAAAGTTTTGGCAAGGTAAAGGAAACCATTAACAAAACAAAAAGATAACCTACTGAATAAGGGAAGATCTGCCAATAACACATACAATAAAAGGTTAACATCCAAATTTATAAAGAATGCATACAACTCAACACCAAGAAATAAACAAAACAAACAAACAAAAAAAACTTTGAACCCCCCCCCCAATTCAATTTAAAAATGTGCAAAGGAGCTGAACAGACACTTCTCCAAAGAGGGCAACAAAAAACCCCAAACTTCGAACCCCCCCCAATTCAATTTAAAAATGTGCAAAGGAGCTGAACAGATATTTCTCCAAAGAGGACACACGGATGGCCAATAGATACATGAAAAGATACTCAACTCACTAATCATCAGAGAAATGTTAATTAAAACTACACACAATGAGCTTCCTGTAAGGGGCCTGAAGTGATCTCTGAAAATGGTTCGCTATTCACTTGACCCAGAAAACTCTGCAAAGTTATGTAAATCAAGAGGTTCAAATATTGATGTTCACGTTAAGAACACTTGTGAAACTGCCCAGGTCATGAAAGGTATGCATATTTGAAAAGCCACCAAGTATCTGAAAGACGTCACTTATAGAAGCTGTGCCATTCCATCCTTGCAGTGGTGGAGTAAGTAGGTGTGCCCAGGTCAAACAATGGGGTGGAAACAGGATCGGTGGCTCAAAATGAGCGCCGAATTTTTGCTGCACATGCTTAAGCGCCAAATTTTTGCTGCACATGCTTAAAAATGCAGAAAGTAATACTGAACTTGAGGTTTAGATACAGATTCTCTGGTCATAGAGCATATCCATGTGAACAAAGCTCTCAAGACGCAACGCAAAATTTACACAGATCATGGGTAGACTAACCCATACATGAGCTCTTGTTGTCAAAGTGAGATGATCCTACTGAAAAAGAACAGATTGTTCATAGGCCAGAAAAAGAGGTTGCAGAGAAGAAAAATATATCCATAAAAACATTAACTTATGTTCTGGGAGTAAATTCTGAATAAATGCTAGTAAATGTAAAGCAAAAAACACGACGATATATCACTTCCCACCTGTCAGAATGGCTACCATAGATAAATCAACAAATGTTGGTGAGAATGTGCAGAAAAGAGAACCCTTGTGCACTGTGTGTAGGAATGCAGACTGGTACAGCCATTATGGAAAAATAATATGGAGGGTCCTCAAAAAAATTAAAAATGGAACTATCATATGGCCCAGCATTTCCACTTCTGTATATATACCCAAAATAATCCACACACTAATTTTAAAGAATATATGCACCATTATGTTCATCACAGCGTTATTTACTATAGTCAAGATACAGAAAGCAGCCCTGGCTGGTGTAGCTCAGTGGACTGAGCATGGGCTGTGAACCAGGGGGTTGCCGGTTCGATTCCCGGTTGGGGCACGTGCCTGGGTTGCAGGCCAGGTCTCCAGTACGGGGTGCGTGGGAGGCAGCCATACATTGATGTTTCTCTCCCTCTCTCTCCTTCTCTTCTCCTCTCTCTAAAAGTGAATAAATAAAATCTAAAAAAAAAAAAAAAAAAAATACAGAAGCAACCCAAGAGTCCATCAATACCTAAGTGGATAAAAAAGTGATGGTATACTGCCCTGGCTGGTGCAGCTCACTGGGTTGAGTGCTGGCCTACGAACCAAAGGGTCTCCAGGTCACTGGGTCGATTCCCAGTCGGGGCACACACCTGGGTTGTGGGCCAGGTCCCCTGTGGGGGGCGTGTGAGAGGCAACCACCTATTGATGTTTCTCTCTTTCTCCCTCCCTTTCCCTCTCTCTAAAAATAAATAAATAAATCTTTTTAAAAAAGATTCTTTAAAAAAAAACAAGTGATCGTATACATATGGAATGGAATATTAATTACTCAGCCATAAAATAGAATGAGCTTGGCTCTCGTCAAGATGGAGGTGTAGGTAGAAACCCTTCGCTTCCTCGCACAATCAAAATGAGGATAACAATCAATCTAAAATCAGTAAGCAACCAGAAGCGCCAGAAAATCAAACTGCACGGAACTCTGACAACCAAGGAATTAAAGAAAAATATCAATCAGAACAACCAGACCAGTAAGGTGGCAGACCACAGGGGTCAGCAGAGAAAAACCAAGGTGAGTCTGTGGACCTTGGAGACGGGGCAGGGCTTGGCTGACTTAAGGGAAAACAGACTCAGAGTTGATAGAGCAGGAGAAATTCCCAGTCTCACACAAGAGACCGTTGGAAAGAGTGCTAGGACAAGCAGGTGAGCTGTAATGTTCCTTCTCTGGCGCCTCCCCCACAGGTACCACTGTAGTGCAGCAAAGATGTGCAGTGCAGTACCTGCCCAGGTGAATTCCTAAGGCCCCACCCCTTTCAACTTCTCAGGTGCGCCAAGACAAAGAAATATGGCCCCAATGAAAGAACAGAGCATGACTTCATAAAGAGAACTAAATGATGAGGCCATAGCCAACCTGTCTGATGGAGAATTTAAAGCCCTGGTACTCAAAATGCTCACAGGTCTGATTGAGCTTGGTCAAAAAATAATAAAAAAAGAAAGATACCCAAAATGAAATAAAGCAAAATATTCAGGGAACCAACAGTGACAGGAAGGAAACCAGGACTCAAAGCAACAATTTGGAACAAAAGGAAAAAATAAGAATTCAAAAAAGCGAAAAGAGTCTTATAAACCTCTGGGACAACCTGAAACGTTCCAACATCCAAATCATAGGGGTGCCAGAAGGAGAAGAACACCAGCAAGAAATTGAAAACTTATATGCACAAATAATGAAGGAGAACTTCCCCAATCTGGCGAAGGAAACAGACTTCCAGGGAGTCCAGGAAGCTTAAAGAATCCCAAAGAAGTTGGACTCAAAGAACTCACCAAGACACATCATAATTACATTACCCAAGATTAAAGATAAAGAGAGAATCTTAAAAACAGCAAGAGAAAAGGAGACAGTAACCTACAAAGGAGTGCCCATCAGACTGTCAGCTGATTTCTCCAAAGAAACCTTGCAGGCAAAAAGGGGCTGGCAAGAAGTATTCCAAGTCATGAAAGGCAAGGACCTACATCCAAAATTACTCTATCCAGCAAAGCTGTCATTTAGAATGGAAGGGCAGATGAAGTGCTTCCCAGATAAGGTCAAGTTCAAGGAGTTCATCATCACCAAGCCATTATTATATGAAATGTTAAAGAGACTTATCTTAGAAAAAGAAGATAAAAAATAGGAACAGTAAAATGACAACAAACAACTATCAACAAATGAACCTAAAAGAAAAGAAGGACAATGAAAACAAAAACTGAGCAAACTACAACAACAGGAACAGAATCAGAGAAATGGACATCACATGGAGAGATTTCACTGGGGAGGGGGAAGAGGAATGGGGAGAAAAGGTACAGGGAAGAAGAAGCATAATAGGTAGGCATAAAATAGACAGGGAGAGATAAAAAATGGGATAGGAAACAGAGGACTCAAAGAACTTATATGTATGACCCATGGACATGAACTAAGGTGGGGGGATGCTGGAGGGTTGGGTGGGCAGGGCAGAGGGGGGATGAAGGGGGAAATAACTGGGAAAACTGTAATAGCATAATCAATAAAAAATACTTAAAAAAAAAAAGAATGAAACCCTATCATCTGCAACAGCATGAACAAACCTATAAGGTGTTATACTAATTCAAATAAGTCAAAGACAAATATCATGATTTCACTTATATGTTGAAATTTAAAGAACAAAATACAAAATAGATGAACAAACAAGATAGAAACAGACTTATAAATAGAGAATAGACTGATTCAGGTTGCCAATAGGGAGAGGAGGGGCGGGCAGGGTAAAAAATGTGAAGGGATTAAGTAGTACAAATTTGTGCCCCGACCACTGTGGCTATGGGTTGGGCATTATCCTACAGAGTGAGGGGTCACCAGTTCAATTCCCAATCGGGGCACATGACTGAACTGTGGGTTCAGTCTTCAGGTGGGGTGTGTGCAAAGGGTGGCTGATCAATCTTTCTCTCTGACATCAGTGTTTCTCTACTTCCCTTATTTCCTCCCTTCCCCTTTGTGTAAAAATAATAAATTTTTAAAAAGCAGCACAAATTTGTAGTTACATTAATAGTCATGGGGATGTAATGTGCAGTATAGGGAATATAGCCAAAAATATTGCAACAAGTATGTACAATGCTAGATTACTGGAAATATCAGTGGGAACACTGAAGTATATGATTGTCTAACCACTATGCTATACACCTGAAACTAACACAAAATAACACTGAATGTAAACTTTAATTGGAAAAAAAAAAGATAGAAAAGGTTAATAAAATGATTAAATGAGCCCTGCCTGGGTAGCACAGTTGATTGAAGCACTGTCCTGTGCACCAAAAATGTTGGGGGTTCAATCTCCCCATGGAGTGAGAAGGGGAGGCAACAGATTTATCCTCACATAGATGTTTCTATCTGTCTCTAAAATCAATACACATATCCTTGGGTGAGGGTTAAAAAAATAAAAGAATTAAATGACTCACAGGTCCACACTAATGAACATAAGCCTATTTTCGTAAGATGGAACACCTGATTTTATGTGTACTTAATAATGCATAGCCATAATGTTATATGAAGTATCAGCCCGTAAGCCCTACAGTTGAATATGATTCCACTCCAGAGATCCTCATCTTGCTGTTATTTTTTTATGGTTCCTGTGTTGGAAAGCCTTCAATTTATACAAGTGGGAAGCACAGAGCCCCTAGAGTAAGACACTAGGGGAGCTATGACTCTAAACAATAACAATAATAATTGTTTCCATCTTATTCTATCATTTTTGTGGTAAAAATTGGTTCACTTACTAATGCTGATAGCAGGAAAACAAAATCTAAATAATACTAAAATAAGAGAGTCTTTTACTATGACATTCAAGTTAAAGAAAGAGTGAAAAATTACAACAAAAACAACAAAAAGGAGGTCCTTCAGTCCTTTCCACAAGTAACCTAACCTTTAAGAAAAGTACAAATATATCTTCATCACTATTCATCTGACAACTTGAAGTTCTTTTAGAATTCTAGACTAAATGCTATTATTCAAAGGATCTGATTTTATAAATTTTGTCCCCCAAAATAAAACTTCTGAGAACTCAGGAATGCTGTAAATTCATCCATACTTTATAGCTAATAGAAATTTGTACCACATATCATAAACATAATAGTTTAAACATTATTGAAAACTTTTTTATTTTTAGTCCCCACCGAGGATATGTTTTTTGATTATTCAAGAGAGAGGAAGGGAGAGAAAGAGATAGAGCAAAACAAAGGAGTGAGAGAAACATCTACCAGTTGCCTTCCATACGAGCCCAGACTGGGGATCGAACCTGCAACCTAGGTATGTGCCCTGACTGGACTGAACCTGCAACCTTTTGGTGTACAGGACACATTTCAATCAACTGAGCCACTCGGCCAGGGCTAAAGTTTTTCCTTTTAAAAAATATTTTAATTTATTTACTGATTTGAGAGAAACATCAATTTGTTGTTCCACTCATTTATACAATTCATTGGTTGATTCTTGTATGTGCCCTGACTGGGGATTAAACCCACACAACCTTGGCGCATCAGGATGATGCTCTAACCAAATGAGCTACCCAGCCAGAACAAAACTTTTTTCATTTCTATAAATGAGTGTCAACTGAGTCATTTAGTACTTTTTCTTCTGTTTCATCTTTAATCACTGATATTTTATGTAATGAGAAAGTATCAGAAATAAAACATATAGTTTTGAATTAATGAGATAAAAGGATGACAAGAATAAAAAAAATCCAGCAGTAATTAAAACTACTTGCAAACAATGTTTCCAAGTTTAAATTATTCCCACAATTATAGCATCTAACTACAGGCTGCTTTTTTATAATTATCAGCTTATGCTATGCTTTAAAACTGACAAGCACCTTACTTATCCACATCAACATTAAACACACAACTTCAATCCTGGTGAAAAACGGGAACACTGTATCACAAAAGAAATATATGACAAGACTTCTGGTTTCAACCTCCTCTCAGAGTGTACGGGAGACAACTGACAGATGTTCCTCTGACATCAATGTTTCGCTCTTTCTCTCCTTCCCTCTCTCTCTAATAATCAATGTACATAAGATGAAGTTTATGCTTACACAAACACATCTAAAATTTAAGAAATAATTACAAAATAAAAAAAGAAAAACAATGTAAGAAATAAACAGATCAGAAAGAATGATTTTCAATGGACATTATTTTAAGTCTTCAACATCTTCAATTACTTTTAGCGTATCTTTCAATATAGAGGCCCCAAATTTTTAAGATATTGCTTATCGAGCTTAACTCTTAATCAATAAACAAAAGGTGTACATAGTAGTAAATGACAACAAACATGATTCAACAAAATTCATAAAACGTTTGCAAATATATTTTTACAAGTTGAATGATGTATATTAATTAAGATACCACAGTTTAGTGATCACTTCGGCAAACATTAAATGCCATTCCTACCCCTTAGGAAAGCTTACAATATGGAAACAAAAACTCTTATGTTGTACGGAAAGTAATACAATTCTTCAGTGGGGGGAAATTTGGCATTAACCATCAAAAGCTTTAAAAATGTTGACATTTTGATGTAGCAATTCCACCTACGGAAACTGTTCTCAAGAAAAAAAGTGTGCCAAGCTTCAAATATTCTCGTGAACCCTGTTTACAATTAAGAAACTAGAAACAACCTCAAATAACAAGCTATTAAATAAAATATACAGATCAAGAGCTAGTTATATTTGAGAAGAGCGAATAATATTCACAATGAAATGTCAAGTGCTTCTCCCCGCCCACTTCAAGTCAAGACCAAGTCAAGGGTTTATATTCTTACCACTTCTACTAAATATTGTATTAGAAAAAGAAATAAACAGGGAACCTGGGAGGCCAGAATATTTCCATAGTAATACTAAAACTTTCTGCCTTGTTCACTGTGTTGGTATTTGCACTAATGGTGCAAAAGCAATGATGGGTAAAACTGCTGAGTAGTTTTCCTCACTATCATGCACTCGCAGGAAAGAAAAAAGATATCATCTTCACTTATGGTTGTTATTCAAACACCAGTTGGTCAATACAGTTCTGATGCTAACCACCTGGACTTTAATAGAGTATGAAAAGTTCATTATGTAGATACCTTAAAATTCTTCACTCTGAGCACCTTTAACAAACTACCATTTGCCAAGTTTTGATGCCATGTCCAAAAACAAACAAACAAACAAAAAAATCCAAAGCAAAACAAAAAATCCAAAAACAGAAACAAAACCCAAAAAAATCAGCAGTAAAAAATGGGAAACCATATAAATACTATAGGAAAGTAGAGGAACAGGTATCTCAGACACAAAGGAATATTTGATAGTCATGAAACTTCTATTTTAAAATGACACAACATGCTAAAATTTAGCCTAAATAAGTCAACAGAATACAAACCTGTGTGTCATACACTCTGAATCATATTTTCTACAACCACAGAAGGAAAGACTAAAAGCAAACAAACCAAAACTTCTACAGTGGTCACTTCTGGTTAGCTGGGCAAGGTGACAGGTATTATGATTCGTTCCAAATATTTTATAATAACCACATAGTATTCGCATAACCAGAGAAAAAGATTAATTGGAAAAAACAGAAAAAAACTATAAGCATTCCATTAAAGCAGTAAGTAGGTAGGTTACAATAAGTAGTTCTAGTTACTTTTCAGTCCTTTCCCAAAAGTCTTAAGTTGCTCAATAGCTAAAAAGCACTAAAAAGGCCAAAAATCAATACCCACAACACCTTCCCTATCTTAAATACAAAAAATTCCTCCCCAAACCACCTATGTGTGATGAAAAAGTCACAAAAAAAGACTTGCTAAGTGGCAGATAACTTTCATTATATCTTAATCTTATCAGAACAAACTATCTGAAATATAGGTCTCCGAATTAAAGGCAAAAAACTTAAAATTAAGCAATAAAATGCTGATTAAAAAATGAAAACCAGAGACAAGCAGTCCAACAGTAAACACCGGTAAAGAAAAATTTGAAATTGCAAGTTACATAATTACACATTAAAGAAAATTCAATTATAACATATTACTTTATATTCATTCTGCTTCAGTTCAACCCTTTTTATTGGATGATTTTTTAAAAAAGATCTTATTTATGTATTTACAGAGACAGATGAAGGGATGGAGAAAGTGAGAGAAACATCAATGTGTGGTTGCTTGCCTCTAGTGTGCCAAGTGGAGACCTGGCCAGCAGTACAGGCAAGCGTCCCAACTGGGAATCAAACCAGCGACCCTTTGGTTCACAGGACGGCACTTAATTCGCCGAGTCACGCCAGCAAGAAGTATTGGATGGTTTTTATTTAATTTAAATTTTTTTTCTTTTGGCAGAGTGCTAAGTTTTTGTTCATTCTCCAAGAAAGGATAAAAAGGGCATGGTATGGTGATATACACGTGCCTTGAGGGGTAGGGACTTTTGGGGGGATGATTTTTACATTAAAATAGATACTAGTCAACAAGGGTGGTGGTAGTGGTTATGGAGATTTTCAATTAAAACACTTTAGATGTAAAAACCACAGTGGGTAAAATAGAGTAATTCCTGAAAATTCAGGGACCGAGTAGACCACACAGCTTTATTAAGTAAAATATTCTATATTAACCTGAAAGTCTAGAGAAAGGAAATATTCCACACATAAAACATAAATAAAATGATATGGGTACTGAAGCCAAGTTTATTGACTTGAGGTTGGAAGATCACTCACGGCTTACCAGGACTATGATGGGCTGCAAATCCTCCATTCTGAAATTCGTCTCCTGCCACATTCATTCTACCAGGGTTAAAAGGTCCTACTCCAGTCTTGGTCTGTGAAGTTAAAGATGGGGTGTATGTTTGTACATTAACACCAAAGTTACTTGACTGCAGTCCGTTAGCGACATCTCCCAAGTTGGTATTCTATAGTGATGTTACAAGTGTACTCATTAAGTTCATATCTCGCCCAGCATTCACAGAGCTCACACCTGTATCTAAGGTTGTAACATTAGCAATCTGAATTTCAGAGTCGATTCTGCACTGATAACACTATTACCCATTCCTGCATTTACCTTTCTTCTTGAAAGACTGGAAGTGGAGAAATCCCCATCTTTGGTTCTGTTTTTAGTTCCCGGAAGTCCCCATTCAGTAAAACTGGAAGAAGTCTTCTTTTCCTCTCCATTTTTTCCTATGTCCTCTTCATCATCAATAACAATTGTCTCACTTATAGTTCCCTTCTGAGAAGCCAAATATCTTGAGGAAGAAAGAATTATGGAATAATTTCCTTGTAGCTTTTCATTTCTTGATGAAGCAAATATAAAATTTCTTTGATCAGCTATTGCTGAAGAAGTGGAAGGAGGTTGTATAGATTCAATAAACACAACATCATCATCATCATCTTCCACTGTTGAGTTTCTAGATCTATTAACTAAAGGTCTAGTTGGGTCACCAAATGAATTTCCTACTTCTATGAGACTAGCTGCCATGGCTTTACTCCCTAAAAACACAGGAGTCTGTTCTGTCAAGTCTAATTCTCCTGCTGAACCTGTGTTCATGCCAAAGAACCTATAAGAGACAGAGAAAAGAAAAAAAAGTTATAGTATATTATGATTATTGTAAGAAAGAACACAGAAGAAATTTTAAATTCTATTCATGTGATTTGACCTTTTAAAAAAGATTTTATTTATTTTAGAGAGGGAAAGAGAGGGAGAGAAACATCAATGTGTGAGAGATATGCATCAATTGGTTGCCTCTCACATGCCTCCAACTGGGTACCTAGCCTGCAACCCAGGCATGTGCCCTGACTGGGAATTGAACCAGCAACATTTCAGCTCACGAGTGGGCACTCAATCCATTGAGCTGCATCAGCCAGGACTGATCAAACTTTTAAGACATCCATCAGTTTTTCCTCTCCCATTAACCATATTATGCTTATTCAGAGTTTGATCAAAATTAATTATCCAATTTTTGGTAGTCCCTAAAAAAATTTTACTCAACTAACAGAAAAGTCCTCATTTAACATCAATACGTTCTGTGTCTTTAAGCAAAATATTTAAGGAAACCAATTTTACCAGAGGCTAATTGATATATAAGTCCCTATAACATTTCATCAACAGTATAATGAAATATTATTTGAAGAACTGCTATACTCAATTTAACCCACTCACCCTTTATAGAAAAAACATACCTGTCTTCCTTTGAAATAGAAAACATTAACAAAATAACTTATCCAAGTATTAATAACCCAGAGCCCAAATATAATCAATACACTACATATACTTCTAATAAATTTCTATTTCCATAGTCTTTTGTCATTGTTTTCAAATTCTCTACTTCCAATGTAACTATGTGATTAAATCTTTCCAAATCATTTTTTTTAAAATACTTATTTACTTTTAAAGAGAGGGGAAGGGAAGAGAGAGAGAGAAACAGCAATGTGTGGTTGTCTCTCACACACCCCTACTGGGGACTTGGCCTGCAACCCAGGCACATGCCCTGACGGAATCAAACCGGCGACCCTTTGGTTCACAGACCTGCTCTCAATCCACTGAGCTACACCAGCCAGGGCCCAGATAATTTTTTAAAAACATTTTTATTTATTTTTAGAAAGAGGGGAAGAGAGGAAGAAAGGGAAAGAAACATCAATGTGTGGTTGCCTTTTGCGCATCCTGCACCGAGGACATGTCCTGCAACCAAGGCATGTGCCTTGACTGGGAATTGAACCAGGGACTATTTGGGTTTTGCAGACTAGCACTCAATCCACTGAGCCACACTAGCCAGGGCCTAAATCGCTGTGTATGTGTACTTGTTTTATTCATAATTTGTCATGTTTTAGGCTACCAAAAGTGATTTTTTTTAATATATTTTATTGATTATACTATTACAGTTGTCCCATCTCCTCCCCCCAACCCCTTCCCTGCACACCCCTTCCCCCCAAAAGTGATTCTAATGGTTGTTATTTAACAAAAAATTTTTTTAACCTCATCTTAAATCCACTGGTCCATTTTATTCAATGGCAATATTCAATGTTAAAAGGAACATAAAAACAAACATGCACACAACTGCAGTTTTCACAAAGGTCTATTTCATTATTGGTGGGCAGTGCGTTTAATAGTTAAACATATTTAAATAATGTATAAGGAACTGCACAAAGGCTGCACTGTTAAGCAGATAACCAATTCAACCAGAAACCAAGAAGTAACTATCTAAATATTTGAAACACAGCTCTTGTTAAGCTCATCCTTTGTTTTGATCACCTTCTTGGAGGGAACAAAAAGCCTGTTGGTCACAATGGAAATATATTAAAACCAAATCTGACATCCATTCCCAGAGGGTCCCCCCCCCCCTTTTCTTTTTTCCTTTTTTAATAGTTGTTGTTGGTGGTGTGTTGGTCCATTCTCAGAGCTTTCTTTCAGCTGGATTAATAAGCCTCCCACTCCAGGACAAGCCCAAGTTTGTGGCCTCCAGCATCATAATGCTCTTCCCATCTACCACTGAAGAAAGTGTAAGTGTCACACCAGGCCTCAGAGTCTGAGTGTAGCCCATGCCAATTAAATTAGAATTGTTGATTTTTGCAGAAATGGAAGCCAGGGTATCCAAATGATGGATAGCTGCATGCCAAAGCAAGTGCAGTTGGTACCTAATGTCCAAGGAAGGTTTACTGAAGTGTCAAAATCTTCACATACTTACTGATAAACTGAGCCTCGAAATTCTGTCCCATCACTGACATTAGTGCATAGCTAGAAGTCCCCGGTCCTACAGCCCACTGCAAAGTCATTTCTTGTCAGCTTTGATTTGGCACTCTCAAAGGTCATCTGGTATCCAGCAAGCCAGCCCTCATAACCAGACAGCTGAACCATGGATTACAGGTCCAGCAAAAACAAAGTTAACATCACAGCCAAGAATTATACATTCCCTCTTGTAAGAAGACTTGATTTTACCACTTTTCTTTCCCGTGTTTGGTGAAAACATGGTATCAAATGTCAGTTTCAAATCTTGACAAATCTAGTCTTCAATTGCAATTTCTGCCCCCGGAGTGTTATCAGTGTTCCATTTCTCTGTGAGTGTGTTCCATACTTACACTATTTACATTTGGTCTCCCAAGTTCCAGTAATTTTACCAGTGTCTGTATTAGATGAACCAGATGTTAAGAACTCTATGCCACCAAATGACTTTGTTTTCACATCCAGTTCCAGCAATCCAAAACCAAATCCTTTGTTGAAAATATCTCTGGCAGTTTTGCCAAGGCCAGCATACGATAGAGGGATATGCACTGGGTGCGCACAGTTCTGTCCACAGGTTGCCATGGTGAGGCCATGTGACGAGGTAATCGAGTGGTCTCCTCAGGGGGGCCACTGCTGCTACTGGGCTTGGGGTAGGGCTGCAGCTGCAAAGAGGCACCGTCCAGCAGCCCCAACCCTGTCCTCCTCCTCCAAACCCTTTTTGTCTTGCCCAGGAATGGTCAGAGATGATGCTATGTTTTCTATGTAAAGTTCTAAAAACAACACCATGACAGAGATATAATTTAATCCATTTCAGAGACCAGGAAAGAGAAGCTAACTAAATTATTCTGGGTAAGCCCAAATAGAGCTTAAACTCAAGGCTCTGATTGTTGACCACAAATTCTTTACCACTCTGTTATATTCAACAAACACTTCTTTGTACCTACTATGCACTTCAGTATAACAAAAGAAAGGATCTGACAGAGGGATACAGTTGAAGAATCTGGAGAAGTGAATAATCAACTAAGAGAGGCTCCACAAGGCTCTTGCAGGTAAGAGATGAGGATATGTGCACAGATGGTAGTGAAATTGATCTTGAATAGAAATCACCCCTATCTCAAAAAGGCCAGAGGGAAAAAGGTAGGCATAACGGGAATGCACATAAGTATGCAGAAATGATAGGTGGGAAGCTGTTAAGTTTATTCACATTGGCCTTAATTTTCTTAGCTAGAAACTTGAAAGTGTAGGAGGCAGGAATTGTATTAGTGTTGAATGTTTTTAAAAAACTTCATTTGGCAATCATCATTCCATTTGAAACATCTCATATTGAAATATGCTAAGTAATAGTTCTATTCTAAAATTTTCCATAAGTAATTTAACTGATGAGAGTTATAATCATGTAACAGGTGACATTTATTCCTAATAGATACTATGTCAATAATACGTTCATTCAGTGAATGCTTACAAGAGGTAGGAACTATTCTTTTTCCCACTCTGCCCATTAGGAAACTATGATTCAGAAGGTAAAGAATCTGTGTCTGTCCAAGTCTCCATTACTAGAAACAACAGAGTCGATTGAAATCTAAGAAATATGACTCCAGAATCTATTTCATAGCCACTATGTTACATGTAATTAATGTATAAAACAATTTTTAAAAATCACTTATCTTTTATTATAAGCAAATTCATTAAAATAAAAACATTCAACGAAGTCTATTTCAGCCCTAACCATTGTGGCTCAGATGCTTAGGCATTGGTCCACCAAGTGAAAGAAAGGTCACTGGTTGTATTCCCAGTCAGGGCACATGCCTGGGTTGCGGGCCAGGTCCCCAGTAGAGGGCATGTGACAGGCAACTACATATTTCTGTTTCTCTCCCTCTTTCTCCCTCTGTTTCCCTCTCTCTAAAAATAAAAATAAATAAAATTACCCTGGCTGGTATGGCTCAATGGATTGCATGCCAGCCTGCAAACCAAAGGGGTGCCATTTCAATTCCCAATCAGGGCACATGCCTGGGTTGTGGGCCAGGTCCCCAGTTGGGGGCATGTGAGAGGCAACTGGTAGATGTATCTATCTCTTACACACTGATGTTTCTCTCACTCTTTCTCCCTCCCTTCCTTTCCATCACTAAAAGTAAATAAAATCTTTAAAAATAAATAAAAATCTTAAAAAAACCCCTCTATTTCAAAGATACAGAAATAATAAATCTAAGGGACCAGTATAAATGAGATATAAAATAAAAAAATTAAGATCAGGGCTAACATTCCTTCAGTGACTTAGTATGTGGTTGATTTTCAAAGGCAAGAGGCAACAATTTAGCCTCAACTGAGTTGTGATATATAGGAACTGTTATATATGAACTCTCTCTATCCTTTCTATAAATGCAAAACAGACAAGACTAATGTGGCTCAGTGGGTTGGGCGCCATCCTGGAAACAAAAGTCGCTGGTTTGACTTTGGATCAGGGCACATGCCTGGGTTGTGGGCCAGGTCCCCAGTTGGGTGCATGCAAGAGGCAACCGATCAATGTTTCTCTCATATATCGATGTTCATCTCTGTCGCCCCCCTCCTCTGTTCCCCTCTCTCTAAAAATAAGTAATAAAATCTTGAAAGGCCAGTGTGCATTTAACTTAACCGTCAAACACTTCCTTAAACCCATAAACACAAGACTACAGAAAAGTTTTTATTTCTTTTTTTTCCTCAAATTATCTCTGGTGCCCTGACAGGGAATAGAACTGGCAACCCTTCAGTGCACTCACTGGACAACGCTCCAACCAACTAGGCCATGCAACCAGAGCAGTTTTTATTATTTCTATAATATTATTCAAAAAGAGAAAAAACACCATAATTTAGCTACCTAGCCATGTGCCACTGAGCAAATTACTTCATCTAAATAAATTTTCATTTTCTAAACTGTGAACTGTAAACGGGGATAGTATTACTCTGAGGTTTTATTGATAGGGATTAAGTTGGTAGATGGATCACACACAACTTCACATCCTTTTAAAGTCTCCATAAACAACACACAGGAAAAAAAGAAATAAAAGCAACAAAATTTTATGAGCAGAACAACAGATAACTAACTCAGCCAACCCAACAGCCAAACTCTGAAACAGCGATGGAACAGCTGGGATCACTCTGATTTAGGCTGCAGAGTCCTCAGAGGGCTGCAGATGCCCTTGCAATAGGGGTGGGTGGCTAAACAAAGAAGGTTGGGAAACCCTCGATCCCTTTTCTCCCTCCATGTTCACGCTGACAGGTCTTTCCCCACTCTGGCACAGGTTCTAGACTTCTATTCTCTGGAGAGGATAGAATGTAAGATCTTTTTGGGGGTTCATCAAGCAAGGTCAAATGCTTCAATACCATGTAAATGAAATAACCCCAATCCCACTGTTCCCAGAGAGTTGCATCCAAACCTCTGTCTTCCAGGCAGCAAACTCTTTCCTGGAAGACTTCTTCCTCAAAATACTCTTCCCTCTGCTTTTAGGAACCATCAGAAAGGAAAGACCTAAAGATAAGCACTCAAGAGGTTCCCTACAAATGAGCAAAGCAATAAAAAATGAACATTTATAATACAAAAAAGACCTTCCAAAAATTTTAACAGATGTAGAAAACTCAGTAAAAGCTTGACAGATAAATCTAAAGAAATCTCAGGAAATCAAACAAACAAAAAATAGAGGATAAGAATTATAGCTACCATTAACAATATACACAGGCAGTGGTAGCGCAATACTCACCATCATATGACAAGTGCCAAACGAATTTTTCCCATACAAAATAATGTAATTAGAAATAAATCATGAAAGTTCCCCAGAACTTTCACATTTTACTGGGCTAATATTAAGTTAATGAGGTTGTTTGTAATACAGAACTTTAAAACTAAACATACATGGATGAAAAAAGCAATTAATTATATAAAAATAAAATAAAATTTAATTTCACTTTACCTGTACTGAGAGGAGTTCCTGACATAATGGGATGGTGGTGAGGTAGAGGGAGTGGAGTCCTCTTCCAAGATAATTTCAGGTGATTTCTCAGGGTTTCCTTCTGTTTTCTGCCTCTTGGCTTCACTGAACACTGCTGGAGACTCAGATTTAGGGAGATCAACTAACAACCTATCCAGAGAAACTTGCTTCTGTCTATGTTTCAAAATGTTTCTGAAGTGTGACATCGTCTGTTCATTAATCAGGTCCACATTTCGGCTTGCTAGAGCTTTGTCTGGGTGATACTTTTCCACAAAGTTTTGAACTTCGACCCATTTACCATACATTTCTTTAATCAATGCAGTAGATGCTTCCTCCCCCCCTTCCTCATCACCGGCAGAAACTTCCTCAGTCACTCTCTGTAGCTGCTCCTTTCGAAGTTCCTGCAGCTCCTCTGTGCTGAGCTCTGCTCTGTGCTCCTCCACTAACACTTCAACATCTTCATCATTGATCTCTCCATGCTTTACCACACTATGAATACCAGTTCTCTTTTTGAATTTGTCAAACCATCCGTGACTGGCTTTGAACACTTCAGTGCTCTCACCACTTGTTCCAGGCTTGTCTTTTAACAGATCAGCATGCAACTGCCTAGCTTTCTCGCAAATTATTGCCTCAGAAATGCTGTCACCTGCTAACTCTTTTTCATTAATCCAGATGTAAAGCACTTTTTCAACTTCTTCCAATGTCTGTGAACGTTGCTTACTCACAGACTTTACACCTTTAGCAACACTTGCTGCTTTTATGGCTTCCTTATTTCTCACTATCGTTGAAATCGTTGTTCTTGGCATCTTGAACATAACAGCAATATCAGTCACACCTATACCACTCTCATACTTAGCTACGATCTCTTTTTTCCTTTCGATTGTGGTTCTTATTAACTGCCTTTTAGGCTTAGTAGTATCACTCTTAACCTTTTTGCGACCCATGTTTAGCCCTTAAATTGCACAAAAGTACAAGACAGTAACGACGAATATGTGAGGGTTCTGCAATGTTCATGGGCTACCGTGAGAATGACACGACCACCTCTGTTTCACTGCAAGAGAGGGACGCCAAATGGTGAGCAAGCGACAGGTGACGAAGCATTTTCTCTTGCAGAACAGCATTGTGACTCATACAAGTTCTAGCAAGGGCGACGAGTTCCGAGCAAGCGCCAAGTGCTGAAACATTTTTCTCTCTCGTCAAAACAAGATGAGTAAAGGGTTGGACTGTCTATATGTGCGTGTCCCATAATTTACGGGCCAGGCACTTCACTAATTTTTATACTCATTTCAATCTTCACAGCAATCCTGGGAAGAGAAACATAACTTACTCATTTATAAAATGCGCATGCTAAAAAAAACATTTTACTGAACAGAATGTGCATTTGTAAATGTGCATAACAAAGGTGCAAGTACTGACCCTTAGTTTACACTCGCCAAAGAGAGCAGTTATGTACCCTACTCTGGCTGCCATTAAAACTTGATCCTTTATTCCACATCATGATGAAATACCCTAGAAATATTCTGGTGAGAAAATGGCTTTTCTAATTTATTATAACAGGGTCAGTGACTTGCCCTGTCAGTCGCAGTCCCTGCTAGTTCCCTTTTGCCAAGAACGCTCACCAGAGCTCTACAATCATACCTACATCTCATCATCTCCACAAATTACTGAAGAATGCGAAATATCACCACTGCAGGTTTCCTAAGAAAATTACCCTGCTGAATAATATTCAATCCCAAAAGCTAGACACAGCACTCTACATCCTGACACACTGTCCTAGGTCTTAACTAAAAAGGTGTGCTGTGAAGCATGATAGAGTAAGTGAAAGCTAACTTTGGCCAGGAGGAATAACGGAAAAGGGAAGGCAGGAATACTCCAATGGGAGAAAACCAACCACAGGTTTCTTTCTGATGACCAATGGAAACTATCTGATCAGCTTGAAAGGACAAAACAGGCAGACCAAAGACTGTACTGCAGGGGTGTCCAACCCTTTGGCATCTCTGGGCCACACTGGAAGAAGAAAAATTGTCTTAGGCCACACATTAAATTCATGAACACTAAAAAAAACTGATGAGCAAAAAAAAGATTTTAAGTAAATTTACGATTTTGTGTTGGGCTGCATTCATAGCCATCCTGGGCCACATGCAGCCCGTGCGCTGCGGGTTGGACATCTTTGCCAGAATCCCAGAAAATGAATGTATAGAATCATTTTTAAAAAATCATGTCAAGCCTCCTAATAAAATTGAGTCAAGCAGGGATTGGTGTTAAAACTGTTACCTGAATAGCTGACAGAGAACTGGGCATTTTATTGTGCCAAAACAAACACCAAACAGATTACTTTCTGGTAAAAAGGAAAAAACACATTCATGTCATAATGGAAGGATCAGACAATCACTAACTGAATGGTCCATCTCAGAACCATAACTACTGTGATAACTAGACTACCTATTCTCCTGATATGATGTTGGCTGGGAACTTGCCCAGCGTGACTCTGGGGACAGGGTCCCCCCAAGCACCTAGCTCTATGATTTGAAGATAAAATAGGCAAGTCACACAGAACAACACTGTACTATTGCACACACTGTATGAAACACAAAAGTGGGGTAAAATTACTCACAAAGGGTATGTTTTCCTCCTTAATTTCTGCCAAAGCGTCACCAAATTGGCCTGAAGGTGATTGCTGGTCCTAAAATGGCAGAAAAGAAGAAAAACACTTTAGTTATAGCCAACCTGGACGTTGCACAATTCCTACTCTGCAGAGGGAAGAAGCAGAGGGACAAAGAATAAAGGAGTTCAGCGCTCTTTTGCCCTCCCCCACCCACCAATGCGGCGGGGAAACCAGATTTAAAAATCTGTGGTGACAAAACCACCAGAAATGAATCTGTTCCTTCAAACTACAGAACGAGAGACCAAGGCACCCGGCCACCTCAAGGGAAAGGGGCGGGGGTACGGGACAGACGGTGCCTCGATGGCAGCAAGAGAATGGCATTCCCTCCTGAACGGGCCCACCCGGCGTCACCCCAGTCACTCCGGACACCCACTCAAAGGTAGGAGCAGCTCACATCCTGCTGGGCTGAAATCCCCAGTTGTCCCAGGCGTTTGCCCTGGACCCGAGACTTTCCCTCACCTTACGCCTTAAAAACGCGCCCTAACAAGGCCTGAAGGAGTGTGCGGAGCAGGACCCGGCGCGGACGCGGAAACTCGCCCCTAAACTTGAGGACTCCTCAATCCCGCGCAGCTGCGGGAGGAGGTATGGGCGCCCCTCCCCCATCGCACCCTTAGAGAAAGGAAAATGCCCGCGACGCCACTACCCGGCTTCCTCGCCGGCCCCTCCCCGCCTCGCCCGCAGCCCTCAGGCCGCACGCGAAATGAGGAGCAAGTACGGACCAGTCCCCGGACCCGGTGCGCAGCGGCAACGGCGCCCGCGCCTCGGGGGCTGGTCCTGGGCCGGCAGAAAGCTCCCGAAGCCGTCGTGGCTCATCCCCGCCTTCCGAGGCGGCGCCGCACACAGCCACACCGCCCGCGGACCCAGACTGCTAAGACCGCGGGGGCGAGCCTCACCCGGTTCTGGCTGCGGCTCCGCGGAACGGGCCTCCCCCACCCCGACCTACCCTCTTCGGCGAAGAACACAGCCTCCGCGCGACCCAGTCCCGAGTTGGGCGCTGTGAGCAGGAGAAAGAGGCAGAGAAGACCGAGGAGGCGAAGGAGGCGGTGGCGCTGGCAGCGTCGGCGGCGCAGCTAAATCCGAGCACGCCCCGCCCCCCGCGTCCCCATTGGCTGGCGCGGAGGACCGGGGACGCCTAGGGAGAGTCCATTGGCTGCAGATGCCTTCCTTCAGGGCCCCCTTGAAGGGTCAGCCCAGGAGGCTTGTCCGTCAGGCGCAGGCCACACCCCGGCGTTTCCACCGCCTGGCTCCTCCGCCCGCGCGGGCCTGGGGAGCGTCCCTTTCTGCTCGCCCCCGCCCCCACCCTGTCCGTTAGGTCAGTGGACCGACTTTCGTTGCCGCCGCACCGGCCACGAACTCAGTCCCTGAGGATCGGGAGTTTGGGAGTGCTACCCGTGCCGGGACGGCCCGAAGCACTGAGGCCAGGCCTCCTGCCCTCGCGGTCCCCAAAGCCCACGTGTCCAGGTCCGGGACACCCCGTGTGGGCTGCCGGGCCGGGGCTGCCGCAGGCCAGCGGGATTGGACAGCGGGCGAAAGCGTTCCCGAGCGATTTGGGGCAGACGCACGTCCACTCGCGCCTCGTCCCGTGCGGAGTGGCCCCGACTCTCGTCAAGGCTGCGGAGGAGACGGCGTCCTCCATCTTGCCGGTACCCACTCGGAACAGGACCCCTGCAACTTGTCCCTGGGAAGCCCTCGCTGCGCTCCGCAATTCTGCCGCGACACAGCCCGCTATCAGCGTCCGCGTGGGGCCCGGGAACAGGGGACAGCAGGGACCCCCAGACGCCGCTCTCCGCCATAGCGGCCAAGATGGAGGCGATGCGGTCGCCCCTGGCGCCGATCCCACCGTGGGTCCCCCGTCGCTCCCGCCGCCCTCCTGCGTCTCCCCCTAGCGGCTGTTAGTGCCATTTCAATCCTGAAGTTGGGTTTAATGGGAAGTTGGTGAAACAGCACTTAGTCATAATGACTGGTAGTACAAATAACATCATTAATGTAATGTTTTACAGGTCCATTGAGTTACAGACGCAAGTCATCTAAGACAGAGCATGTTTATGGATTGAGAAGTGTCCTGGGTTTCTTGTATACACAGTGTTGTATTTCATGGACATTCCTAATGTCACCAAGAATATTTTTATTTTCAGCCCTCAATTATTGGTTGGAAATAAATAACGAACGTAATGCCAACATTTTCACAGCTGTTGTATATTATAGTCATCCCTCGTGGGTTAAGTACGTGTAAATGCAAAGCCAGAGGTATGTTGAGTTGATAGGAAAAAACTATATGGAGGTCCTTTAAAGTAAGGTCTGTTAGAGACTAAATGCTAGGTTCAGTAGACATGTGTCGTGTATTTTCCGGAGCACTGAACTTGCTCATCATCCTCTGGAATTTGATACTCTTCAACATAAAAAACGGGTAACATTTCTTTTCCCTGGTAATGGCCAGAGTACCAAGTCCATTTTCCAATGAAAACTACCGTGGTGTGCTGCCACAATTTCAGAGAATGTTGAAAATATAGGACAACAAAAAGTCTTTATTGATATATTCACATGAACAAATTTAATGTCATACAAAATTTATTTTCTAAATAAATTTTTTTATTAAGATAAATACAATTGTCCTAGACAGACCACAAGAGGAAACTAAAGGTATCAGTAAGATGAAGCTGAATGACATTGAGCTTCCCAGGACAAAAGACTTGAATTCAAATTTTTGTTTGGTCCACTGCTAATTACAAATCCCTGACCATCTTTTACTCTTCCTCAGCTTCACTTGCTATTTTATAATATAATATAAGATGTTGTAAGATCCAAGTTAAAAAAAGTATGAAACTGATAACAAGACAATGTTATTTTTGGGGGGTCTTTTGATAATTAAGGATTCACCATTTGTGGAAAGGCAGAAGTGTTGGGACTAAGAGTACACTTTCTGGAGGCAGATTGCCTGCCTTTGAATCTTTATCATCTGTTAACAAGTTAAACTCACTGGTGGTAGCTGGCATGTTGGACAGCGTAGATACAGAATATTTCTAGCATCTTAGAGAATTGTATAGGAAATCATTGTATTCATCTTAAACATTAGAAGGGGGGCAAGAAACATTAAAAAAACAAACAGTCATCTTAAGCTTCTCAATGTTTGTTTCTTCTCTTCTAAGTTTTTTCCATTTTCTTGCTTAAAACACTTGTTTTGTTGTTGATTTATCTAAGATAAGTATTAATTCCCTTAGTTTTGTTTTTTTTAAAGATTTTATTTATTTATTTTTTTATAGAGCGGGGAAGAGAAGGAGAAAGAGAGGGAAAGAAACATCCATGTGTGGTTGCCTCTCACGTGCCCCCAACTGGGGACATGGCCCGAAGCCTAGGCCCTGACTGGGAATCAAACCTGCGACCCTTTGATTTGTAGGCCAGTGCTCAATCCACTGAGCTACATCAGCCAGGCCTAATTCCCTTATTTTTTTTTAAGGATTTTATTTATTTATTTTTAGAGAGAAGAGGGGAGGGAGATAGAAAGGGAGAGAAACAGCAATGTGTGGTCTCCCCTATTACACCCAGTACTGGGGACCTAGCCTGCAACCTAGGCATGTGCACTAGACTGGGAATTGAACCTGTGACCCTTTGGTTCGCAAGCCAGTGCTCAATCCACTTGAGCCACACCAACCAGAGCAAGTTTCTTTTCTCTTTAATCTTCCACTCCCACAAATGTTTTAAGACAAGTTTTTGTAATTTGTTAATGGAAACCTTACAAAACTATTAGAACAATATATACATAAAGGAAAACAGAAATGAAGTAAGAATTAGATAAATCAATGAACAGTTTTATTTGAAGGTTTTAACATACCTACTCTCAGAAATTGATGGAACAAGGAGATTAAAAAAGTAATAGATACATATATGTATATATAGAATTAGCAAATAGACACTTTTACATTAAAAATATTTACACGCACCCTGGCTGGTGTGGCTCAGTGGATTGAGCACCAGCCTGCGACCCAGAGGATCACCGGTTGGATTCCCAGTCAGGGCACAGGCCTGGGTTGCGGGCCAGGTCCCCAGGAGAGCCGGGGAGTTGCCCTGTGTGAGAGACAACCACACATTGATGTTTCTTTCCCTCTTTTTCTCCCTCCCTTCCCGTCTCTAAAAATAAATCTTCAGAAAAAAAATATTTACACAGCATTGGCCAGTGTGGTTCAGTTGGTTGAAGCATTGTCCGGTAACTCAAAGGTTGAGGGTTTTATTCCCGGTCAGGACATAGATCTGGGTTGTGGGTTTGATTCCCCATCAGGCAAATACCTGGGTTGTGGGTTCTATCCCAGGGCAGAGGATGTGATCCCTAGTCCCAGTGCTTATCTGTAGTCTGGGCGCTTGCTGGAGGCAACCAATCCATGCTTTTTCTCTTTTGCATCAATCTCTCTCTCCCCATCTAAAAGCAATGAAAAAAATGTCAGGTGAGAAAAAATAGAATAGAATAGAATACAATAGAATAGAATACAATAGAATAGAATAAATAAATAAAATGAAATAAAAATAAAATATAAAATAAAGTAAAATAAAATAAAATAGACATTTACAACAATAGATCTGATTTAGCCATAATGTACTCCTTAATGAATTCTAAAAAGATTACACAGACCATGTTCTTCAACCATAATCCAATAAAATACAAATAATAACAAAATTAGTAAACCATTGATGTTTGAAAACTACATAACTGTTGGAGTAAAAGGAAATGAAGAACTCTTTAAGAACATAAGGGTAATAACACAAAATGTCAAAATATGTAGGAAAGACCCAAAGCAGAATCAGAGGGAAGCTGTAACTTAAAATATGTTCATCAGGAAATTTTTCTTCTTTAACACCTTCAGCCTCCACATGCTGTCAAGTTGCAAAGCAACTTGCACATTTTTAGGCATTTATAACAACAATACCCCACTTCCAAGTGCCAAAACTCTGTTTTATGTTTTAATTCCTTGGAAGATACATTCTGCCAAAACTCAAACTAGAGGAAACAATCTGAATAGTGTATAAGTTAAAAAACTTTAATAAAGAGTTATAAAAGTACACATCAGACAACTATAAATGGCTCATACTAGCAGTAGTACACTGAATAATGTCTCCCAAAGATATCAGTTCCTAATTCTTGACATCTATAAATGTCTGTTCATATGACAAAGATTTGCAAATGATTAAGGGTTTTGAGTAAGGAAGAGTATGGGATAATCAGTGTGGGCCCTAATTGTATTTACATGTATTCCTATAAGAGGGACTTTTATAAGATATGACACACAAAAGACAAAAAAGCAATGTGACCATAGAGGTAAATATTGAAATGATGTGGCTGCCTCTTAAGGATTGAGGTAACTACCGAAAGCTGGAAATGGTAAGGAATGGATGTTTTGCTAGAGCCTCCACGAGGGACCACAGCCCTCCCAACACCCTGCTTTTGGCCCACTTAAACTGATTTTGGCCTCTGTCCTCCAGAACTGTGAAAGAATACATTTCCTTCTTTTTTTAATGCAATCATTATTTCCCAGGTTCTGTGAGTTAGAAATACAGATACAGCTTAGCTGGTCCTCTGCTTCAGGTTCCCAAAAGACTGCATTCAAGGTATTGGCCAGAATCACAAGGGTAGCATATTAAAAACTCAGATTTTGTCTATAAAACGGCTGGCTTGGGCTCTTCAAAACTCTAAGGGTCATGAAAGACAGAAAGGTCAAGGAGCTATCACAAATTCAAGGAAACAAAAGAGACCTGACAACTAAATGCAGCACTGGTCCATGTACCAGCTCCTGGATATGGGGTAATTACCATAATGGAAAATATTAGGATAACTGATAAAAAGAATACTAGATAAGAGTATCAAGTCAATGGAATTTGATACTTCTATATTTACGCAAGAGAATCCCCTTGTTATTTATTTTGAAGGAGTCCTCAGGGGCATCAAGGCCTGGACACCCTTTTTGTATTTTTTGAAGATTTTATTTATGTGTTTCTAGAGGGCGTGGAAAGAAGGGAGAAAGAGAGGGAGAGAAACACAATGTGTGGTTGCCTCTCACATGCCCCCTACTGGGGACCTGGCCCTGCAACCCAGGCATGTGTCCTAGACTGGGAATTGAACCAGCAACCCTTTGTCTCGCAGGCTGGCGCTCAATCCACTGAGCCACACCAGCCAGGGAAAATCCCCTTGTTATTTAACACGTGCTGAAGAATTTAAGAGTAAAACAGCATTATATCTGCAACTAACCCAACTCATTCCGGGAAACAAATGAGTGTATAAAGAGGGAAGGTGTGGCGAAGCAGATGCTCCAACTAGTTAGCAATCGGTGAAAATGAGTGAAAGCATACACAGGAATTTTTATACTGTTTTAAATATAATTCTCTATGAAATTACTCCAAATAGAAAATATCTTAACATCTGGATCTGTGACTTTGTGTAGAATTTTGATTATTGCTATAATTTCTTTAATAGTTTAAAAATATTCCTATTTCCTATTTCTTCTTGTGGTGATTTTGATCATTTTAGTTTTTCTTGGCAATAGTTCATATAATCTAAGATTTCAAATTCATTGACAAAATTGTACACAGTGTTTTCTTAATAAAAAACTGTGTTACAGCTTTATCCTATTCAGTATTACTGCTACAGTTTATGCATGTAGTCTCTGTGGTGTCATAGTCATATTGACCAAAACTTGTCTACTTTATTACACTTTTCAAATAAAGTTTTTGGTTACTTTTATCCTTTCTATATTTGTTTGTCTTTATTACTATTGCTCTGCTGTCTAGATTTTCCTCTTCTTGTTTTTAGATTTGTTGTTCCTCTTTTTCCAATTCTGTTACCAATATATAATTCATTAATTTTGTTTTATTTTTTACCTGAAAAGGGCAGTAATAATGTTCATACTTCTTTACATGGATGGTTTTAGCTTCATACTACATTTTAAAAAATAAAATACTTCTATTTTTGTTGTGCTCTAAATTTTTATAAATTCCATTATAATTTCTCCTTTGACCATGCATTGTTTTGAAGTATATTTTCAAATTTATAAACATATGAGTGCATTTATAATTTAATATAATATGCAGTTTTAAATTCCTTGAAGTATTATTCTGTTTTTTATTAACTTTTCATTTTTGTGCACTGTAGTCTGTGTAAGAGCTATTCCTTCATACATGTTGGGAAGTCCCTTATAACCTACTTGGTGGTTGGTTTTTGTAAATGTTCCACTTATGTTTAAAAAAATTGTTCTTGAAGTTCAACCTTTTACATTTATCGTAAATTACAACCATCTATGAGCTTAAGAGATGTACCTCAGAACAAATGACACACAGACACTGATAATAAAAGGATGGAAAAATATTTTATGCAAATGGCAATGAACAATAGCTGGTATAACAATACTTATATCAGACCAAGCAGACTATGAAATAAAGGATATAGATTAATCCTCACCCAAGGATATATTTATTGATTTTAGAGAAAGGGGAAGGAGAGAGAGAAACATCAATATGAGAGAGAGATATGAATCGGTTGCCTCCCATATACACCTTGACTGGGGATCAAATCTACTGCTCAGGTATGTGCCCTTACCAGAGATTGAACCCACAACCATTTGCTGCATACAATGATGCTTCAGTCAACTAACCCACACGGCCATGGACACAAAGGCTATATTCTTTGATCCAATTTACTAGTCTATACCTTTTTATTGCTTAATTTAGTCCCTTTATATCTGAGGTAATTATTGTTGAAAGAGGATTTCCTATAACAATTTTATCTTTTGTTCTCTGACACCTCTGTGCCTCCATTGTTTTTTTCCCTTTGTTTCTATCATTTTTGTTTGGTTGTATACCATTCCTCTTTCCTCTGTTTCCTCTTTTTTTTTAAGTTATGTGTCTCAGTTTTGGATATTTTGTGTGTGGTTACCATTAGACTTATGAAAAAGAAAGGTTCATGTAAACAGTGGTCCTTTTTCTTTTTTTTTTAGTTTTATTTATTTTTAAAATATATTTTATTGATTATGCTATTACAGTTGTCCCATCTCTTCCCCCCACCCCCGCCCTGCACACCCCTTCCCCCCACACTCCCTCTCTTTAGTTCATGTCCATACGTCATATATATGAGTTCTTTGGCTTCTACATTTCCTAAACTATTCTTAACCTCCCCCTGTCTCTTCTATCTACCATCTATGCTTCTTATTCCCTGTACATTTTCCCCATCTCTGCCCACCCACTCCTTCACTGACAACCCTCCGTGTGATCTCCATTACTGTGATTCTGTTCCTGTTCTAGTTGTTTGCTTAGTTTGTTTTTGTTTGTGTTTTAAGTTCAGTTGTCAATAACTGTGAGTTTGTTGTCATTTTACTGTTCATATTTTTTATCTTCTTTTTCTTAGATAAGTCCCTTTAATATTTCATATAATAAGGTCTTGGTGATGATGAACTCTTTGAACTTGACCTTATCTGGGAAGCACTTTATCTGCCCTTCCATTCTAAATGAAAGCTTTACTGGATAGAGTAATTTTGGATGTAGATCCTTGCCTTTCGTGACTTGGAATACTTCTTGCCAGCCCCTTCTTGCCTGTAAGGTTTCTTTTGAGAAATCAGCTGACAGTCTGATGGGCACTCCTTTGTAGGTTACTGTCTCCTTTTCTCTTGCTGTTTTTAAGATTTTCTCTTTATCTTTAATCTTGGGTAATGTAATTATGATGTGCCTTGGTGCGTTCCTCCTTGGGTCCAACTTCTTTGGGTCTCTCTGAGCTTCCTGGACCCCCTGGAAGTCTATTTCCTTGGCCAAAATAGGGAAGTTCTCCTTCATTATTTGTTCAAATAAGTTTTCAATTTCTTGGTCTTCCTCTTCTCCTTCTGGCACCACCATGATTCGGATATTGGAACGTTTAAGGACATCCTGGAGGTTCCTAAGCCTCTCCTCGTTTTTTTGAATTCTTGTTTCTTCATTGTGTTGTACTTTAATGTTTCCTTCTTTCTTCTGGAGCACACCATTGATTTCAGTCCCATTTTTCTTCCCATCACTGTTGGTTCCCTGTACATTTTCCTTCATTTCCCTTATTGTATTCTTCATTTGTTCATCTAATTTGTGACCAAATTCAACCAAGTCTGTGAGCATCCTGATTATCAGTGTTTTGAACTGTGCATCTGATAGGTTGGCTATCTCTTCATCACTTAGTTGTATTTTTTCTGGAGCTTTGATCTGTTCTTTCATTAGGGCCATTTTTGTTGTCTTTGCGCACCTGTTACGTAGTAAGGGGTGGAGCCTTAGGTGTTCGCCAGGGCATGGCGACCCACACTGCTGCGTTGTGGTGCTATTTGTGGGGGAGGGGTTCGAGAGGGAACAATGGCGCTTGCCCCACTCTCTGCTGGTTTTCAGTGACTTCCCGCATGACCTACAGTCCAATTGGGCCCTCTGGTGCTGATTCCGGTGCTGGTTCCCGGGTGGGAGGGCTTACGTATGGGTCTCTCCAGTGAGCTCTTCTGTGAGTCCAGGAGTTTCTCCCGATGCCGCCACCTCAACCCCCACAGGAGCTTTCAATCAGAGGCTTTGTGGTTTTATTTCCCCTCGCTGGAACTCTGGGTTGCGGGGTCTGTCTCACTCTCCAGTTGTTCCTCCTGGTTTATCCGCACAAGGGAGTGGGACACCCAGTCTGCAGTTGCCAGGTCTCCTGGTCGCCGCGCCCTTCCCTGGTCCGCCAGCTGCTGCCCTGCATGAGTCCTCTCCAGCCCGTCTCGCCCCTCCTACCGGTCTGGATGAAAATTTCTTCTTTAGTTCCTTGGTTGTCGGACTTCCATACAGTTCGATTTTCTGTCAGTTCTGGTTGTTTTCTGTTTTAAAATTTGTTGTTGTCCTTGTTTTGGTTGTACAAGGAGGCACAGTGTGTCTACCTACGCCTCCATCTTGGCCGGAAGTCTGCATCTCAGAAGTTTTGACATGTTGTATTGTCATTCTCATTTGTCTCTATATAACTTTCGATCTCACCTTTTATTTCTTATTTGATCCAGTCACTTTTTAGCAGCAGGTTGTTTAATATCTACATATTTGTGGGTTTCTTTACTTCCTTTTTGCTGATGATTTATAATTTCAAAGCACTGTGGTCAGAGAATGTTTGGTGTGATATGAATCTTCTTAAACTTGTTGAGGCTTGTGCACTAGAGAATAATGTATAATCTGATATTCTGGGATGAAATGCTCTGTAAAGGTCAATTATGTCCATTTGCTTTAATGTGTCACTTAAGGCCGATATTTCTTAATTAATTTTCTATTTGGATGATCTGTCTAGAGCTTCCAATGGAGTATTTAGGTTCCCAACTATGATTTTGTTGCTGTTGTCAGTTTTCCCCTCTAGTTCTGTTAGTAATTGTTTGATATATTTTGGTGTTCCCTGATTGGGTGCATACTGAAAAGCATTATGTCTTCTTGATGTAGTGTCCACTTTATCATTATAAAATGTCCATCTTTGTCTCTTGTTACCTTTGTTATCTTGAAATCTATTTTGTCAGATATAAATATGGCTACACTGGCTTTTCTGTCAATGCTATTTGCTTGGAGAATCATTTTCTATCCTTTCACTTTGAGTCTCTCTTTATCTTTGCAGCTTAGATGTGTCTCCTGAAGACAGCATGTGGTTGGGGGACACCATTGGGACTTCATGTATTTGAAGCCCCATTTCCCACCACATTCCTCTGCAGTGTTGGTTCCCTGGGACTAGGGCAACCAGATCACACCTTGTCATTTTCCACCACCTCACAGAGACCTGAAAAGCCAGAGAAGTGCAAAAGAAAAAAAAATCCTTATGATTCCTTTCCACCTACTGGAAAACAATAGAAAGACTTCTTCATACTTACTAGATAAGTGCCTCTCATATATAGATCCCTAGAGAGAGAAGGAGTTTATCAAATACCATGAATAACCAATGTAGTGAGGCTGCTCTGAAAGAAAATGAAAAAACTCTAGAAAAATAACTTAAAGACATAGAAATATATGATTTAAATGACAGGGAATTCAATATTGCAGTTCTGAAAAACCTCAGTGAGATGCAAGAAAATACAGATAGGCAGTTTAATGAGCTTAGGAAACAAATCAATGGAGAAAATGAGTACTTTACCAGAGACCAAAACTTTAGAAATAACCAAAGAGAAATTCTAGAGATGAATGACTCAGTAAAAAGATTAAGAATAAACTAGCGAGCATAGGAAATAGAGTAGACCAGTTGAAGGAAAGGATTAGTGATATCAAAGATAGAAATCTAGAAATGACACTGAAGGAGAAGAGAGAGAGTTGAGCATAAATAAAAAGAAAGAGCTCTATGATAATTATATAACTCTATCAGAAAGAACAATATAAAAATAATAAACATACCAGAAGAAGAAGGGAGAGAGAAGGGAATGGAGAACCGAATCAAATAAATAGTTGATAAGAACTTCTCAAACCTAGGGAAAGAGCTCGGTCCTTGCAAGAAGCAAATAAAACACCTAATTACCTCAATACAAAAAGGCATTATCCAAGGCACAATGTATTAAAATTGCCAAAAACTAATGACAAAGAAAAAATTCTCAGTGCAGCCATGGAAGAGAATAAACTAACCCTATAAAGGAAGTTCAGCCCTGGCTGGTGTGGCTCAGTGTACTGAGTGCCATCTTGTGAAACAAAGGGTCACCGGTTCGATTCCCAGTCAGGGCACATGCCTGTGTTGTGGGCCAGGTCCCCAGTTGGAGCATACAAAAGGCAACCACACATTGATGTTTCTCTCCCTCTCTTTCTCCCTCCTTTCCCCTCTCTCTAGAAATAAATAAATACAATCTTAAAAAAAAGGAAGCCCATTAAGTTATCATCAGACTTCTCAGTAGAAACTCTACAAGCTAGAAGAGAGTAGAAACAAATATTCAAACTACTAAAAGAGAGCAATTACCAGCCAAGAATAATATTCAGCAAAGTTACCCTTTAGATAGGAAGAAGCAATAAAGACCTTTCCTGACATACAGAACCTGAGGGAATTTATCACCAGGAGACCTCTATTGCAGGAAATAATCGAGGAGGTTATTCTACATGAAACAATGAACAAAAGGTCACAAAACTAAAAGTAATATCACCAACAAACTTACAGCATAAACAAGGATAATTTGTGACCATACAAACATAAAAGGGGAAGGGCTAAAGATGAGAATTTTCAAAGGAGGATCGAGATCACACTCATTCAAAAGAAAAAGGACTGCGACTTCCGGCCAAGATGGAGGCGTAGGTAGACACACTGTGCCTCCTTGCACAACCAAAAGAAGGACAACAACAAATTTTAAAACAAAAAACAACCAGAACTGACAGAAAATCAAACTGTATGGAAGTCCGACAGTCAAGAAATTAAGAAACATACATCCAGACCGGTAGGAGGGGCGGAGAGGACTCGCGCAGAGGGGCAGTGGCTGGTGGACTGGGGAAAGGCGCGGCTGGTCGGGAGAGGTGGCGGCTGCGGACTGGGCCTCCCACGCCCTCGTGAGGATAAACGGGGAGGAACAACTGGGGAGTGAGACAACAACCCAGAGTTCTAGCTCAGGGAAATAAAGCCTTAAAGCCTCTGATTGAAAACTCCTGTGGGGGTTGAGGCGGCGGCAGTGGGAGAAACTCCCAGCCTCACAGGAGGGCTCCTTGGAGAGATCCACAGGGTCCTAGAGCATACGTAAGCCCTCCCACCGGGAATCAGCACCAGAATCAGCACCAGAAGGGCCCAATTTTACTGTGGGTAGCACGGAAAGTGACTGAAAACCGGCAGAGAGCTGAGCAAGCGACATTGTTCGCTCTCAGTCCCCTCCCCCACAAACAGCGTCACTACGCAGCGACGTTGCCGCCCCGCCCTGGTGAACACCTAAGGCTCCGCCCCTTACTACGTAACAGGCGTGCCAAGACAACAAAAATGGCCCTAATGAAAGAACAGATCAAAGCTCCAGAAAAAATACAACTAAGTGATGAAGAGATAGCCAACCTATCAGATGCACAGTTCAAAACACTGATAATCAGGATGCTCACAGACTTGGTTGAATTTGGTCACAAATTAGATGAACAAATGAAGAATACAATAAGGGAAATGAAGGAAAATGTACAGGGAACCAACAGTGATGGGAAGAAAAACGGGACTGAAATCAATGGTGTGCTCCAGAAGAAAGAAGGAAACATTAAAGTACAACACAATGAAGAAACAAGAATTCAAAAAAACGAGGAGAGGCTTAGGAACCTCCAGGATGTCCTTAAACGTTCCAATATCCGAATCATGGTGGTGCCAGAAGGAGAAGAGGAAGACCAAGAAATTGAAAACTTATTTGAACAAATAATGAAGGAGAACTTCCCTATTTTGGCCAAGGAAATAGACTTCCAGGGGGTCCAGGAAGCTCAGAGAGACCCAAAGAAGTTGGACCCAAGGAGGAACGCACCAAGGCACATCATAATTACATTACCCAAGATTAAAGATAAAGAGAAAATCTTAAAAACAGCAAGAGAAAAGGAGACAGTAACCTACAAAGGAGTGCCCATCAGACTGTCAGCTGATTTCTCAAAAGAAACCTTACAGGCAAGAAGGGGCTGGCAAGAAGTATTCCAAGTCACGAAAGGCAAGGATCTACATCCAAAATTACTCTATCCAGTAAAGCTTTCATTTAGAATGGAAGGGCAGATAAAGTGCTTCCCAGATAAGGTCAAGTTCAAAGAGTTCATCATCACCAAGACCTTATTATATGAAATATTAAAGGGACTTATCTAAGAAAAAGAAGATAAAAAATATGAACAGTAAAATGACAACAAACTCACAGTTATTGACAACTGAACTTAAAACACAAACAAAAACAAACTAAGCAAACAACTAGAACAGGAACAGAATCACAGTAATGGAGATCACACGGAGGGTTGTCAGTGAAGGAGTGGGTGGGCAGAGATGGGGAAAATGTACAGGGAATAAGAAGCATAGATGGTAGATAGAAGAGACAGGGGGAGGTTAAGAATAGTTTAGGAAATGTAGAAGCCAAAGAACTCATATATATGACGTATGGACATGAACTAAAGAGAGGGAGTGTGGGGGGAAGGGGTGTGCAGGGCGGGGGTGGGGGGAAGAGATGGGACAACTGTAATAGCATAATCAATAAAATATATTTTAAAAATAAATAAAACTAAAAAAAAAAGAAAAAGGACCACTGTTTACATGAACCTTTCTTTTTCATAAGTCTAATGGTAACCACACACAAAATATCCAAAACTGAGACACATAACTTAAAAAAAAAGAGGAAACAGAGGAAAGAGGAATGGTATACAACCAAACAAAAATGATAGAAACAAAGGGAAAAAAACAATGGAGGCACAGAGGTGTCAGAGAACAAAAGATAAAATTGTTATAGGAAATCCTCTTTCAACAATAATTACCTCAGATATAAAGGGACTAAATTAAGCAATAAAAAGGTATAGACTAGTAAATTGGATCAAAGAATATAGCCTTTGTGTCCATGGCCGTGTGGGTTAGTTGACTGAAGCATCATTGTATGCAGCAAATGGTTGTGGGTTCAATCTCTGGTAAGGGCACATACCTGAGCAGTAGATTTGATCCCCAGTCAAGGTGTATATGGGAGGCAACCGATTCATATCTCTCTCTCATATTGATGTTTCTCTCTCTCCTTCCCCTTTCTCTAAAATCAATAAATATATCCTTGGGTGAGGATTAATCTATATCCTTTATTTCATAGTCTGCTTGGTCTGATATAAGTATTGTTATACCAGCTATTGTTCATTGCCATTTGCATAAAATATTTTTCCATCCTTTTATTATCAGTGTCTGTGTGTCATTTGTTCTGAGGTACATCTCTTAAGCTCATAGATGGTTGTAATTTACGATAAATGTAAAAGGTTGAACTTCAAGAACAATTTTTTTAAACATAAGTGGAACATTTACAAAAACCAACCACCAAGTAGGTTATAAGGGACTTCCCAACATGTATGAAGGAATAGCTCTTACACAGACTACAGTGCACAAAAATGAAAAGTTAATAAAAAACAGAATAATACTTCAAGGAATTTAAAACTGCATATTATATTAAATTATAAATGCACTCATATGTTTATAAATTTGAAAATATACTTCAAAACAATGCATGGTCAAAGGAGAAATTATAATGGAATTTATAAAAATTTAGAGCACAACAAAAATAGAAGTATTTTATTTTTTAAAATGTAGTATGAAGCTAAAACCATCCATGTAAAGAAGTATGAACATTATTACTGCCCTTTTCAGGTAAAAAATAAAACAAAATTAATGAATTATATATTGGTAACAGAATTGGAAAAAGAGGAACAACAAATCTAAAAACAAGAAGAGGAAAATCTAGACAGCAGAGCAATAGTAATAAAGACAAACAAATATAGAAAGGATAAAAGTAACCAAAAACTTTATTTGAAAAGTGTAATAAAGTAGACAAGTTTTGGTCAATATGACTATGACACCACAGAGACTACATGCATAAACTGTAGCAGTAATACTGAATAGGATAAAGCTGTAACACAGTTTTTTATTAAGAAAACACTGTGTACAATTTTGTCAATGAATTTGAAATCTTAGATTATATGAACTATTGCCAAGAAAAACTAAAATGATCAAAATCACCACAAGAAGAAATAGGAAATAGGAATATTTTTAAACTATTAAAGAAATTATAGCAATAATCAAAATTCTACACAAAGTCACAGATCCAGATGTTAAGATATTTTCTATTTGGAGTAATTTCATAGAGAATTATATTTAAAACAGTATAAAAATTCCTGTGTATGCTTTCACTCATTTTCACCGATTGCTAACTAGTTGGAGCATCTGCTTCGCCACACCTTCCCTCTTTATACACTCATTTGTTTCCCGGAATGAGTTGGGTTAGTTGCAGATATAATGCTGTTTTACTCTTAAATTCTTCAGCACGTGTTAAATAACAAGGGGATTTTCCCTGGCTGGTGTGGCTCAGTGGATTGAGCGCCAGCCTGCGAGACAAAGGGTTGCTGGTTCAATTCCCAGTCTAGGACACATGCCTGGGTTGCAGGGCCAGGTCCCCAGTAGGGGGCATGTGAGAGGCAACCACACATTGTGTTTCTCTCCCTCTCTTTCTCCCTTCTTTCCACGCCCTCTAGAAACACATAAATAAAATCTTCAAAAAATACAAAAAGGGTGTCCAGGCCTTGATGCCCCTGAGGACTCCTTCAAAATAAATAACAAGGGGATTCTCTTGCGTAAATATAGAAGTATCAAATTCCATTGACTTGATACTCTTATCTAGTATTCTTTTTATCAGTTATCCTAATATTTTCCATTATGGTAATTACCCCATATCCAGGAGCTGGTACATGGACCAGTGCTGCATTTAGTTGTCAGGTCTCTTTTGTTTCCTTGAATTTGTGATAGCTCCTTGACCTTTCTGTCTTTCATGACCCTTAGAGTTTTGAAGAGCCCAAGCCAGCCGTTTTATAGACAAAATCTGAGTTTTTAATATGCTACCCTTGTGATTCTGGCCAATACCTTGAATGCAGTCTTTTGGGAACCTGAAGCAGAGGACCAGCTAAGCTGTATCTGTATTTCTAACTCACAGAACCTGGGAAATAATGATTGCATTAAAAAAAGAAGGAAATGTATTCTTTCACAGTTCTGGAGGACAGAGGCCAAAATCAGTTTAAGTGGGCCAAAAGCAGGGTGTTGGGAGGGCTGTGGTCCCTCGTGGAGGCTCTAGCAAAACATCCATTCCTTACCATTTCCAGCTTTCGGTAGTTACCTCAATCCTTAAGAGGCAGCCACATCATTTCAATATTTACCTCTATGGTCACATTGCTTTTTTGTCTTTTGTGTGTCATATCTTATAAAAGTCCCTCTTATAGGAATACATGTAAATACAATTAGGGCCCACACTGATTATCCCATACTCTTCCTTACTCAAAACCCTTAATCATTTGCAAATCTTTGTCATATGAACAGACATTTATAGATGTCAAGAATTAGGAACTGATATCTTTGGGAGACATTATTCAGTGTACTACTGCTAGTATGAGCCATTTATAGTTGTCTGATGTGTACTTTTATAACTCTTTATTAAAGTTTTTTAACTTATACACTATTCAGATTGTTTCCTCTAGTTTGAGTTTTGGCAGAATGTATCTTCCAAGGAATTAAAACATAAAACAGAGTTTTGGCACTTGGAAGTGGGGTATTGTTGTTATAAATGCCTAAAAATGTGCAAGTTGCTTTGCAACTTGACAGCATGTGGAGGCTGAAGGTGTTAAAGAAGAAAAATTTCCTGATGAACATATTTTAAGTTACAGCTTCCCTCTGATTCTGCTTTGGGTCTTTCCTACATATTTTGACATTTTGTGTTATTACCCTTATGTTCTTAAAGAGTTCTTCATTTCCTTTTACTCCAACAGTTATGTAGTTTTCAAACATCAATGGTTTACTAATTTTGTTATTATTTGTATTTTATTGGATTATGGTTGAAGAACATGGTCTGTGTAATCTTTTTAGAATTCATTAAGGAGTACATTATGGCTAAATCAGATCTATTGTTGTAAATGTCTATTTTATTTTATTTTACTTTATTTTATATTTTATTTTTATTTCATTTTATTTATTTATTCTATTCTATTGTATTCTATTCTATTGTATTCTATTCTATTCTATTTTTTCTCACCTGACATTTTTTTCATTGCTTTTAGATGGGGAGAGAGAGATTGATGCAAAAGAGAAAAAGCATGGATTGGTTGCCTCCAGCAAGCGCCCAGACTACAGATAAGCACTGGGACTAGGGATCACATCCTCTGCCCTGGGATAGAACCCACAACCCAGGTATTTGCCTGATGGGGAATCAAACCCACAACCCAGATCTATGTCCTGACCGGGAATAAAACCCTCAACCTTTGAGTTACCGGACAATGCTTCAACCAACTGAACCACACTGGCCAATGCTGTGTAAATATTTTTTTTCTGAAGATTTATTTTTAGAGACGGGAAGGGAGGGAGAAAAAGAGGGAAAGAAACATCAATGTGTGGTTGTCTCTCACACAGGGCAACTCCCCGGCTCTCCTGGGGACCTGGCCCGCAACCCAGGCCTGTGCCCTGACTGGGAATCCAACCGGTGATCCTCTGGGTCGCAGGCTGGTGCTCAATCCACTGAGCCACACCAGCCAGGGTGCGTGTAAATATTTTTAATGTAAAAGTGTCTATTTGCTAATTCTATATATACATATATGTATCTATTACTTTTTTAATCTCCTTGTTCCATCAATTTCTGAGAGTAGGTATGTTAAAACCTTCAAATAAAACTGTTCATTGATTTATCTAATTCTTACTTCATTTCTGTTTTCCTTTATGTATATATTGTTCTAATAGTTTTGTAAGGTTTCCATTAACAAATTACAAAAACTTGTCTTAAAACATTTGTGGGAGTGGAAGATTAAAGAGAAAAGAAACTTGCTCTGGTTGGTGTGGCTCAAGTGGATTGAGCACTGGCTTGCGAACCAAAGGGTCACAGGTTCAATTCCCAGTCTAGTGCACATGCCTAGGTTGCAGGCTAGGTCCCCAGTACTGGGTGTAATAGGGGAGACCACACATTGCTGTTTCTCTCCCTTTCTATCTCCCTCCCCTCTTCTCTCTAAAAATAAATAAATAAAATCCTTAAAAAAAAATAAGGGAATTAGGCCTGGCTGATGTAGCTCAGTGGATTGAGCACTGGCCTACAAATCAAAGGGTCGCAGGTTTGATTCCCAGTCAGGGCCTAGGCTTCGGGCCATGTCCCCAGTTGGGGGCACGTGAGAGGCAACCACACATGGATGTTTCTTTCCCTCTCTTTCTCCTTCTCTTCCCCGCTCTATAAAAAAATAAATAAATAAAATCTTTAAAAAAAACAAAACTAAGGGAATTAATACTTATCTTAGATAAATCAACAACAAAACAAGTGTTTTAAGCAAGAAAATGGAAAAAACTTAGAAGAGAAGAAACAAACATTGAGAAGCTTAAGATGACTGTTTGTTTTTTTAATGTTTCTTGCCCCCCTTCTAATGTTTAAGATGAATACAATGATTTCCTATACAATTCTCTAAGATGCTAGAAATATTCTGTATCTACGCTGTCCAACATGCCAGCTACCACCAGTGAGTTTAACTTGTTAACAGATGATAAAGATTCAAAGGCAGGCAATCTGCCTCCAGAAAGTGTACTCTTAGTCCCAACACTTCTGCCTTTCCACAAATGGTGAATCCTTAATTATCAAAAGACCCCCCAAAAATAACATTGTCTTGTTATCAGTTTCATACTTTTTTTAACTTGGATCTTACAACATCTTATATTATATTATAAAATAGCAAGTGAAGCTGAGGAAGAGTAAAAGATGGTCAGGGATTTGTAATTAGCAGTGGACCAAACAAAAATTTGAATTCAAGTCTTTTGTCCTGGGAAGCTCAATGTCATTCAGCTTCATCTTACTGATACCTTTAGTTTCCTCTTGTGGTCTGTCTAGGACAATTGTATTTATCTTAATAAAAAAATTTATTTAGAAAATAAATTTTGTATGACATTAAATTTGTTCATGTGAATATATCAATAAAGACTTTTTGTTGTCCTATATTTTCAACATTCTCTGAAATTGTGGCAGCACACCACGGTAGTTTTCATTGGAAAATGGACTTGGTACTCTGGCCATTACCAGGGAAAAGAAATGTTACCCGTTTTTTATGTTGAAGAGTATCAAATTCCAGAGGATGATGAGCAAGTTCAGTGCTCCGGAAAATACACGACACATGTCTACTGAACCTAGCATTTAGTCTCTAACAGACCTTACTTTAAAGGACCTCCATATAGTTTTTTCCTATCAACTCAACATACCTCTGGCTTTGCATTTACACGTACTTAACCCACGAGGGATGACTATAATATACAACAGCTGTGAAAATGTTGGCATTACGTTCGTTATTTATTTCCAACCAATAATTGAGGGCTGAAAATAAAAATATTCTTGGTGACATTAGGAATGTCCATGAAATACAACACTGTGTATACAAGAAACCCAGGACACTTCTCAATCCATAAACATGCTCTGTCTTAGATGACTTGCGTCTGTAACTCAATGGACCTGTAAAACATTACATTAATGATGTTATTTGTACTACCAGTCATTATGACTAAGTGCTGTTTCACCAACTTCCCATTAAACCCAACTTCAGGATTGAAATGGCACTAACAGCCGCTAGGGGGAGACGCAGGAGGGCGGCGGGAGCGACGGGGGACCCACGGTGGGATCGGCGCCAGGGGCGACCGCATCGCCTCCATCTTGGCCGCTATGGCGGAGAGCGGCGTCTGGGGGTCCCTGCTGTCCCCTGTTCCCGGGCCCCACGCGGACGCTGATAGCGGGCTGTGTCGCGGCAGAATTGCGGAGCGCAGCGAGGGCTTCCCAGGGACAAGTTGCAGGGGTCCTGTTCCGAGTGGGTACCGGCAAGATGGAGGACGCCGTCTCCTCCGCAGCCTTGACGAGAGTCGGGGCCACTCCGCACGGGACGAGGCGCGAGTGGACGTGCGTCTGCCCCAAATCGCTCGGGAACGCTTTCGCCCGCTGTCCAATCCCGCTGGCCTGCGGCAGCCCCGGCCCGGCAGCCCACACGGGGTGTCCCGGACCTGGACACGTGGGCTTTGGGGACCGCGAGGGCAGGAGGCCTGGCCTCAGTGCTTCGGGCCGTCCCGGCACGGGTAGCACTCCCAAACTCCCGATCCTCAGGGACTGAGTTCGTGGCCGGTGCGGCGGCAACGAAAGTCGGTCCACTGACCTAACGGACAGGGTGGGGGCGGGGGCGAGCAGAAAGGGACGCTCCCCAGGCCCGCGCGGGCGGAGGAGCCAGGCGGTGGAAACGCCGGGGTGTGGCCTGCGCCTGACGGACAAGCCTCCTGGGCTGACCCTTCAAGGGGGCCCTGAAGGAAGGCATCTGCAGCCAATGGACTCTCCCTAGGCGTCCCCGGTCCTCCGCGCCAGCCAATGGGGACGCGGGGGGCGGGGCGTGCTCGGATTTAGCTGCGCCGCCGACGCTGCCAGCGCCACCGCCTCCTTCGCCTCCTCGGTCTTCTCTGCCTCTTTCTCCTGCTCACAGCGCCCAACTCGGGACTGGGTCGCGCGGAGGCTGTGTTCTTCGCCGAAGAGGGTAGGTCGGGGTGGGGGAGGCCCGTTCCGCGGAGCCGCAGCCAGAACCGGGTGAGGCTCGCCCCCGCGGTCTTAGCAGTCTGGGTCCGCGGGCGGTGTGGCTGTGTGCGGCGCCGCCTCGGAAGGCGGGGATGAGCCACGACGGCTTCGGGAGCTTTCTGCCGGCCCAGGACCAGCCCCCGAGGCGCGGGCGCCGTTGCCGCTGCGCACCGGGTCCGGGGACTGGTCCGTACTTGCTCCTCATTTCGCGTGCGGCCTGAGGGCTGCGGGCGAGGCGGGGAGGGGCCGGCGAGGAAGCCGGGTAGTGGCGTCGCGGGCATTTTCCTTTCTCTAAGGGTGCGATGGGGGAGGGGCGCCCATACCTCCTCCCGCAGCTGCGCGGGATTGAGGAGTCCTCAAGTTTAGGGGCGAGTTTCCGCGTCCGCGCCGGGTCCTGCTCCGCACACTCCTTCAGGCCTTGTTAGGGCGCGTTTTTAAGGCGTAAGGTGAGGGAAAGTCTCGGGTCCAGGGCAAACGCCTGGGACAACTGGGGATTTCAGCCCAGCAGGATGTGAGCTGCTCCTACCTTTGAGTGGGTGTCCGGAGTGACTGGGGTGACGCCGGGTGGGCCCGTTCAGGAGGGAATGCCATTCTCTTGCTGCCATCGAGGCACCGTCTGTCCCGTACCCCCGCCCCTTTCCCTTGAGGTGGCCGGGTGCCTTGGTCTCTCGTTCTGTAGTTTGAAGGAACAGATTCATTTCTGGTGGTTTTGTCACCACAGATTTTTAAATCTGGTTTCCCCGCCGCATTGGTGGGTGGGGGAGGGCAAAAGAGCGCTGAACTCCTTTATTCTTTGTCCCTCTGCTTCTTCCCTCTGCAGAGTAGGAATTGTGCAACGTCCAGGTTGGCTATAACTAAAGTGTTTTTCTTCTTTTCTGCCATTTTAGGACCAGCAATCACCTTCAGGCCAATTTGGTGACGCTTTGGCAGAAATTAAGGAGGAAAACATACCCTTTGTGAGTAATTTTACCCCACTTTTGTGTTTCATACAGTGTGTGCAATAGTACAGTGTTGTTCTGTGTGACTTGCCTATTTTATCTTCAAATCATAGAGCTAGGTGCTTGGGGGGACCCTGTCCCCAGAGTCACGCTGGGCAAGTTCCCAGCCAACATCATATCAGGAGAATAGGTAGTCTAGTTATCACAGTAGTTATGGTTCTGAGATGGACCATTCAGTTAGTGATTGTCTGATCCTTCCATTATGACATGAATGTGTTTTTTCCTTTTTACCAGAAAGTAATCTGTTTGGTGTTTGTTTTGGCACAATAAAATGCCCAGTTCTCTGTCAGCTATTCAGGTAACAGTTTTAACACCAATCCCTGCTTGACTCAATTTTATTAGGAGGCTTGACATGATTTTTTAAAAATGATTCTATACATTCATTTTCTGGGATTCTGGCAAAGATGTCCAACCCGCAGCGCACGGGCTGCATGTGGCCCAGGATGGCTATGAATGCAGCCCAACACAAAATCGTAAATTTACTTAAAATCTTTTTTTTGCTCATCAGTTTTTTTTAGTGTTCATGAATTTAATGTGTGGCCTAAGACAATTTTTCTTCTTCCAGTGTGGCCCAGAGATGCCAAAGGGTTGGACACCCCTGCAGTACAGTCTTTGGTCTGCCTGTTTTGTCCTTTCAAGCTGATCAGATAGTTTCCATTGGTCATCAGAAAGAAACCTGTGGTTGGTTTTCTCCCATTGGAGTATTCCTGCCTTCCCTTTTCCGTTATTCCTCCTGGCCAAAGTTAGCTTTCACTTACTCTATCATGCTTCACAGCACACCTTTTTAGTTAAGACCTAGGACAGTGTGTCAGGATGTAGAGTGCTGTGTCTAGCTTTTGGGATTGAATATTATTCAGCAGGGTAATTTTCTTAGGAAACCTGCAGTGGTGATATTTCGCATTCTTCAGTAATTTGTGGAGATGATGAGATGTAGGTATGATTGTAGAGCTCTGGTGAGCGTTCTTGGCAAAAGGGAACTAGCAGGGACTGCGACTGACAGGGCAAGTCACTGACCCTGTTATAATAAATTAGAAAAGCCATTTTCTCACCAGAATATTTCTAGGGTATTTCATCATGATGTGGAATAAAGGATCAAGTTTTAATGGCAGCCAGAGTAGGGTACATAACTGCTCTCTTTGGCGAGTGTAAACTAAGGGTCAGTACTTGCACCTTTGTTATGCACATTTACAAATGCACATTCTGTTCAGTAAAATGTTTTTTTTAGCATGCGCATTTTATAAATGAGTAAGTTATGTTTCTCTTCCCAGGATTGCTGTGAAGATTGAAATGAGTATAAAAATTAGTGAAGTGCCTGGCCCGTAAATTATGGGACACGCACATATAGACAGTCCAACCCTTTACTCATCTTGTTTTGACGAGAGAGAAAAATGTTTCAGCACTTGGCGCTTGCTCGGAACTCGTCGCCCTTGCTAGAACTTGTATGAGTCACAATGCTGTTCTGCAAGAGAAAATGCTTCGTCACCTGTCGCTTGCTCACCATTTGGCGTCCCTCTCTTGCAGTGAAACAGAGGTGGTCGTGTCATTCTCACGGTAGCCCATGAACATTGCAGAACCCTCACATATTCGTCGTTACTGTCTTGTACTTTTGTGCAATTTAAGGGCTAAACATGGGTCGCAAAAAGGTTAAGAGTGATACTACTAAGCCTAAAAGGCAGTTAATAAGAACCACAATCGAAAGGAAAAAAGAGATCGTAGCTAAGTATGAGAGTGGTATAGGTGTGACTGATATTGCTGTTATGTTCAAGATGCCAAGAACAACGATTTCAACGATAGTGAGAAATAAGGAAGCCATAAAAGCAGCAAGTGTTGCTAAAGGTGTAAAGTCTGTGAGTAAGCAACGTTCACAGACATTGGAAGAAGTTGAAAAAGTGCTTTACATCTGGATTAATGAAAAAGAGTTAGCAGGTGACAGCATTTCTGAGGCAATAATTTGCGAGAAAGCTAGGCAGTTGCATGCTGATCTGTTAAAAGACAAGCCTGGAACAAGTGGTGAGAGCACTGAAGTGTTCAAAGCCAGTCACGGATGGTTTGACAAATTCAAAAAGAGAACTGGTATTCATAGTGTGGTAAAGCATGGAGAGATCAATGATGAAGATGTTGAAGTGTTAGTGGAGGAGCACAGAGCAGAGCTCAGCACAGAGGAGCTGCAGGAACTTCGAAAGGAGCAGCTACAGAGAGTGACTGAGGAAGTTTCTGCCGGTGATGAGGAAGGGGGGGAGGAAGCATCTACTGCATTGATTAAAGAAATGTATGGTAAATGGGTCGAAGTTCAAAACTTTGTGGAAAAGTATCACCCAGACAAAGCTCTAGCAAGCCGAAATGTGGACCTGATTAATGAACAGACGATGTCACACTTCAGAAACATTTTGAAACATAGACAGAAGCAAGTTTCTCTGGATAGGTTGTTAGTTGATCTCCCTAAATCTGAGTCTCCAGCAGTGTTCAGTGAAGCCAAGAGGCAGAAAACAGAAGGAAACCCTGAGAAATCACCTGAAATTATCTTGGAAGAGGACTCCACTCCCTCTACCTCACCACCATCCCATTATGTCAGGAACTCCTCTCAGTACAGGTAAAGTGAAATTAAATTTTATTTTATTTTTATATAATTAATTGCTTTTTTCATCCATGTATGTTTAGTTTTAAAGTTCTGTATTACAAACAACCTCATTAACTTAATATTAGCCCAGTAAAATGTGAAAGTTCTGGGGAACTTTCATGATTTATTTCTAATTACATTATTTTGTATGGGAAAAATTCGTTTGGCACTTGTCATATGATGGTGAGTATTGCGCTACCACTGCCTGTGTATATTGTTAATGGTAGCTATAATTCTTATCCTCTATTTTTTGTTTGTTTGATTTCCTGAGATTTCTTTAGATTTATCTGTCAAGCTTTTACTGAGTTTTCTACATCTGTTAAAATTTTTGGAAGGTCTTTTTTGTATTATAAATGTTCATTTTTTATTGCTTTGCTCATTTGTAGGGAACCTCTTGAGTGCTTATCTTTAGGTCTTTCCTTTCTGATGGTTCCTAAAAGCAGAGGGAAGAGTATTTTGAGGAAGAAGTCTTCCAGGAAAGAGTTTGCTGCCTGGAAGACAGAGGTTTGGATGCAACTCTCTGGGAACAGTGGGATTGGGGTTATTTCATTTACATGGTATTGAAGCATTTGACCTTGCTTGATGAACCCCCAAAAAGATCTTACATTCTATCCTCTCCAGAGAATAGAAGTCTAGAACCTGTGCCAGAGTGGGGAAAGACCTGTCAGCGTGAACATGGAGGGAGAAAAGGGATCGAGGGTTTCCCAACCTTCTTTGTTTAGCCACCCACCCCTATTGCAAGGGCATCTGCAGCCCTCTGAGGACTCTGCAGCCTAAATCAGAGTGATCCCAGCTGTTCCATCGCTGTTTCAGAGTTTGGCTGTTGGGTTGGCTGAGTTAGTTATCTGTTGTTCTGCTCATAAAATTTTGTTGCTTTTATTTCTTTTTTTCCTGTGTGTTGTTTATGGAGACTTTAAAAGGATGTGAAGTTGTGTGTGATCCATCTACCAACTTAATCCCTATCAATAAAACCTCAGAGTAATACTATCCCCGTTTACAGTTCACAGTTTAGAAAATGAAAATTTATTTAGATGAAGTAATTTGCTCAGTGGCACATGGCTAGGTAGCTAAATTATGGTGTTTTTTCTCTTTTTGAATAATATTATAGAAATAATAAAAACTGCTCTGGTTGCATGGCCTAGTTGGTTGGAGCGTTGTCCAGTGAGTGCACTGAAGGGTTGCCAGTTCTATTCCCTGTCAGGGCACCAGAGATAATTTGAGGAAAAAAAAGAAATAAAAACTTTTCTGTAGTCTTGTGTTTATGGGTTTAAGGAAGTGTTTGACGGTTAAGTTAAATGCACACTGGCCTTTCAAGATTTTATTACTTATTTTTAGAGAGAGGGGAACAGAGGAGGGGGGCGACAGAGATGAACATCGATATATGAGAGAAACATTGATCGGTTGCCTCTTGCATGCACCCAACTGGGGACCTGGCCCACAACCCAGGCATGTGCCCTGATCCAAAGTCAAACCAGCGACTTTTGTTTCCAGGATGGCGCCCAACCCACTGAGCCACATTAGTCTTGTCTGTTTTGCATTTATAGAAAGGATAGAGAGAGTTCATATATAACAGTTCCTATATATCACAACTCAGTTGAGGCTAAATTGTTGCCTCTTGCCTTTGAAAATCAACCACATACTAAGTCACTGAAGGAATGTTAGCCCTGATCTTAATTTTTTTATTTTATATCTCATTTATACTGGTCCCTTAGATTTATTATTTCTGTATCTTTGAAATAGAGGGGTTTTTTTAAGATTTTTATTTATTTTTAAAGATTTTATTTACTTTTAGTGATGGAAAGGAAGGGAGGGAGAAAGAGTGAGAGAAACATCAGTGTGTAAGAGATAGATACATCTACCAGTTGCCTCTCACATGCCCCCAACTGGGGACCTGGCCCACAACCCAGGCATGTGCCCTGATTGGGAATTGAAATGGCACCCCTTTGGTTTGCAGGCTGGCATGCAATCCATTGAGCCATACCAGCCAGGGTAATTTTATTTATTTTTATTTTTAGAGAGAGGGAAACAGAGGGAGAAAGAGGGAGAGAAACAGAAATATGTAGTTGCCTGTCACATGCCCTCTACTGGGGACCTGGCCCGCAACCCAGGCATGTGCCCTGACTGGGAATACAACCAGTGACCTTTCTTTCACTTGGTGGACCAATGCCTAAGCATCTGAGCCACAATGGTTAGGGCTGAAATAGACTTCGTTGAATGTTTTTATTTTAATGAATTTGCTTATAATAAAAGATAAGTGATTTTTAAAAATTGTTTTATACATTAATTACATGTAACATAGTGGCTATGAAATAGATTCTGGAGTCATATTTCTTAGATTTCAATCGACTCTGTTGTTTCTAGTAATGGAGACTTGGACAGACACAGATTCTTTACCTTCTGAATCATAGTTTCCTAATGGGCAGAGTGGGAAAAAGAATAGTTCCTACCTCTTGTAAGCATTCACTGAATGAACGTATTATTGACATAGTATCTATTAGGAATAAATGTCACCTGTTACATGATTATAACTCTCATCAGTTAAATTACTTATGGAAAATTTTAGAATAGAACTATTACTTAGCATATTTCAATATGAGATGTTTCAAATGGAATGATGATTGCCAAATGAAGTTTTTTAAAAACATTCAACACTAATACAATTCCTGCCTCCTACACTTTCAAGTTTCTAGCTAAGAAAATTAAGGCCAATGTGAATAAACTTAACAGCTTCCCACCTATCATTTCTGCATACTTATGTGCATTCCCGTTATGCCTACCTTTTTCCCTCTGGCCTTTTTGAGATAGGGGTGATTTCTATTCAAGATCAATTTCACTACCATCTGTGCACATATCCTCATCTCTTACCTGCAAGAGCCTTGTGGAGCCTCTCTTAGTTGATTATTCACTTCTCCAGATTCTTCAACTGTATCCCTCTGTCAGATCCTTTCTTTTGTTATACTGAAGTGCATAGTAGGTACAAAGAAGTGTTTGTTGAATATAACAGAGTGGTAAAGAATTTGTGGTCAACAATCAGAGCCTTGAGTTTAAGCTCTATTTGGGCTTACCCAGAATAATTTAGTTAGCTTCTCTTTCCTGGTCTCTGAAATGGATTAAATTATATCTCTGTCATGGTGTTGTTTTTAGAACTTTACATAGAAAACATAGCATCATCTCTGACCATTCCTGGGCAAGACAAAAAGGGTTTGGAGGAGGAGGACAGGGTTGGGGCTGCTGGACGGTGCCTCTTTGCAGCTGCAGCCCTACCCCAAGCCCAGTAGCAGCAGTGGCCCCCCTGAGGAGACCACTCGATTACCTCGTCACATGGCCTCACCATGGCAACCTGTGGACAGAACTGTGCGCACCCAGTGCATATCCCTCTATCGTATGCTGGCCTTGGCAAAACTGCCAGAGATATTTTCAACAAAGGATTTGGTTTTGGATTGCTGGAACTGGATGTGAAAACAAAGTCATTTGGTGGCATAGAGTTCTTAACATCTGGTTCATCTAATACAGACACTGGTAAAATTACTGGAACTTGGGAGACCAAATGTAAATAGTGTAAGTATGGAACACACTCACAGAGAAATGGAACACTGATAACACTCCGGGGGCAGAAATTGCAATTGAAGACTAGATTTGTCAAGATTTGAAACTGACATTTGATACCATGTTTTCACCAAACACGGGAAAGAAAAGTGGTAAAATCAAGTCTTCTTACAAGAGGGAATGTATAATTCTTGGCTGTGATGTTAACTTTGTTTTTGCTGGACCTGTAATCCATGGTTCAGCTGTCTGGTTATGAGGGCTGGCTTGCTGGATACCAGATGACCTTTGAGAGTGCCAAATCAAAGCTGACAAGAAATGACTTTGCAGTGGGCTGTAGGACCGGGGACTTCTAGCTATGCACTAATGTCAGTGATGGGACAGAATTTCGAGGCTCAGTTTATCAGTAAGTATGTGAAGATTTTGACACTTCAGTAAACCTTCCTTGGACATTAGGTACCAACTGCACTTGCTTTGGCATGCAGCTATCCATCATTTGGATACCCTGGCTTCCATTTCTGCAAAAATCAACAATTCTAATTTAATTGGCATGGGCTACACTCAGACTCTGAGGCCTGGTGTGACACTTACACTTTCTTCAGTGGTAGATGGGAAGAGCATTATGATGCTGGAGGCCACAAACTTGGGCTTGTCCTGGAGTGGGAGGCTTATTAATCCAGCTGAAAGAAAGCTCTGAGAATGGACCAACACACCACCAACAACAACTATTAAAAAAGGAAAAAAGAAAAGGGGGGGGGGGACCCTCTGGGAATGGATGTCAGATTTGGTTTTAATATATTTCCATTGTGACCAACAGGCTTTTTGTTCCCTCCAAGAAGGTGATCAAAACAAAGGATGAGCTTAACAAGAGCTGTGTTTCAAATATTTAGATAGTTACTTCTTGGTTTCTGGTTGAATTGGTTATCTGCTTAACAGTGCAGCCTTTGTGCAGTTCCTTATACATTATTTAAATATGTTTAACTATTAAACGCACTGCCCACCAATAATGAAATAGACCTTTGTGAAAACTGCAGTTGTGTGCATGTTTGTTTTTATGTTCCTTTTAACATTGAATATTGCCATTGAATAAAATGGACCAGTGGATTTAAGATGAGGTTAAAAAAATTTTTTGTTAAATAACAACCATTAGAATCACTTTTGGGGGGAAGGGGTGTGCAGGGAAGGGGTTGGGGGGAGGAGATGGGACAACTGTAATAGTATAATCAATAAAATATATTAAAAAAAATCACTTTTGGTAGCCTAAAACATGACAAATTATGAATAAAACAAGTACACATACACAGCGATTTAGGCCCTGGCTAGTGTGGCTCAGTGGATTGAGTGCTAGTCTGCAAAACCCAAATAGTCCCTGGTTCAATTCCCAGTCAAGGCACATGCCTTGGTTGCAGGACATGTCCTCGGTGCAGGATGCGCAAAAGGCAACCACACATTGATGTTTCTTTCCCTTTCTTCCTCTCTTCCCCTCTTTCTAAAAATAAATAAAAATGTTTTTAAAAAATTATCTGGGCCCTGGCTGGTGTAGCTCAGTGGATTGAGAGCAGGTCTGTGAACCAAAGGGTCGCCGGTTTGATTCCGTCAGGGCATGTGCCTGGGTTGCAGGCCAAGTCCCCAGTAGGGGTGTGTGAGAGACAACCACACATTGCTGTTTCTCTCTCTCTCTTCCCTTCCCCTCTCTTTAAAAGTAAATAAGTATTTTAAAAAAAATGATTTGGAAAGATTTAATCACATAGTTACATTGGAAGTAGAGAATTTGAAAACAATGACAAAAGACTATGGAAATAGAAATTTATTAGAAGTATATGTAGTGTATTGATTATATTTGGGCTCTGGGTTATTAATACTTGGATAAGTTATTTTGTTAATGTTTTCTATTTCAAAGGAAGACAGGTATGTTTTTTCTATAAAGGGTGAGTGGGTTAAATTGAGTATAGCAGTTCTTCAAATAATATTTCATTATACTGTTGATGAAATGTTATAGGGACTTATATATCAATTAGCCTCTGGTAAAATTGGTTTCCTTAAATATTTTGCTTAAAGACACAGAACGTATTGATGTTAAATGAGGACTTTTCTGTTAGTTGAGTAAAATTTTTTTAGGGACTACCAAAAATTGGATAATTAATTTTGATCAAACTCTGAATAAGCATAATATGGTTAATGGGAGAGGAAAAACTGATGGATGTCTTAAAAGTTTGATCAGTCCTGGCTGATGCAGCTCAATGGATTGAGTGCCCACTCGTGAGCTGAAATGTTGCTGGTTCAATTCCCAGTCAGGGCACATGCCTGGGTTGCAGGCTAGGTACCCAGTTGGAGGCATGTGAGAGGCAACCAATTGATGCATATCTCTCACACATTGATGTTTCTCTCCCTCTCTTTCCCTCTCTAAAATAAATAAAATCTTTTTTAAAAGGTCAAATCACATGAATAGAATTTAAAATTTCTTCTGTGTTCTTTCTTACAATAATCATAATATACTATAACTTTTTTTTCTTTTCTCTGTCTCTTATAGGTTCTTTGGCATGAACACAGGTTCAGCAGGAGAATTAGACTTGACAGAACAGACTCCTGTGTTTTTAGGGAGTAAAGCCATGGCAGCTAGTCTCATAGAAGTAGGAAATTCATTTGGTGACCCAACTAGACCTTTAGTTAATAGATCTAGAAACTCAACAGTGGAAGATGATGATGATGATGTTGTGTTTATTGAATCTATACAACCTCCTTCCACTTCTTCAGCAATAGCTGATCAAAGAAATTTTATATTTGCTTCATCAAGAAATGAAAAGCTACAAGGAAATTATTCCATAATTCTTTCTTCCTCAAGATATTTGGCTTCTCAGAAGGGAACTATAAGTGAGACAATTGTTATTGATGATGAAGAGGACATAGGAAAAAATGGAGAGGAAAAGAAGACTTCTTCCAGTTTTACTGAATGGGGACTTCCGGGAACTAAAAACAGAACCAAAGATGGGGATTTCTCCACTTCCAGTCTTTCAAGAAGAAAGGTAAATGCAGGAATGGGTAATAGTGTTATCAGTGCAGAATCGACTCTGAAATTCAGATTGCTAATGTTACAACCTTAGATACAGGTGTGAGCTCTGTGAATGCTGGGCGAGATATGAACTTAATGAGTACACTTGTAACATCACTATAGAATACCAACTTGGGAGATGTCGCTAACGGACTGCAGTCAAGTAACTTTGGTGTTAATGTACAAACATACACCCCATCTTTAACTTCACAGACCAAGACTGGAGTAGGACCTTTTAACCCTGGTAGAATGAATGTGGCAGGAGACGAATTTCAGAATGGAGGATTTGCAGCCCATCATAGTCCTGGTAAGCCGTGAGTGATCTTCCAACCTCAAGTCAATAAACTTGGCTTCAGTACCCATATCATTTTATTTATGTTTTATGTGTGGAATATTTCCTTTCTCTAGACTTTCAGGTTAATATAGAATATTTTACTTAATAAAGCTGTGTGGTCTACTCGGTCCCTGAATTTTCAGGAATTACTCTATTTTACCCACTGTGGTTTTTACATCTAAAGTGTTTTAATTGAAAATCTCCATAACCACTACCACCACCCTTGTTGACTAGTATCTATTTTAATGTAAAAATCATCCCCCCAAAAGTCCCTACCCCTCAAGGCACGTGTATATCACCATACCATGCCCTTTTTATCCTTTCTTGGAGAATGAACAAAAACTTAGCACTCTGCCAAAAGAAAAAAAATTTAAATTAAATAAAAACCATCCAATACTTCTTGCTGGCGTGACTCGGCGAATTAAGTGCCGTCCTGTGAACCAAAGGGTCGCTGGTTTGATTCCCAGTTGGGACGCTTGCCTGTACTGCTGGCCAGGTCTCCACTTGGCACACTAGAGGCAAGCAACCACACATTGATGTTTCTCTCACTTTCTCCATCCCTTCATCTGTCTCTGTAAATACATAAATAAGATCTTTTTTAAAAAATCATCCAATAAAAAGGGTTGAACTGAAGCAGAATGAATATAAAGTAATATGTTATAATTGAATTTTCTTTAATGTGTAATTATGTAACTTGCAATTTCAAATTTTTCTTTACCGGTGTTTACTGTTGGACTGCTTGTCTCTGGTTTTCATTTTTTAATCAGCATTTTATTGCTTAATTTTAAGTTTTTTGCCTTTAATTCGGAGACCTATATTTCAGATAGTTTGTTCTGATAAGATTAAGATATAATGAAAGTTATCTGCCACTTAGCAAGTCTTTTTTTGTGACTTTTTCATCACACATAGGTGGTTTGGGGAGGAATTTTTTGTATTTAAGATAGGGAAGGTGTTGTGGGTATTGATTTTTGGCCTTTTTAGTGCTTTTTAGCTATTGAGCAACTTAAGACTTTTGGGAAAGGACTGAAAAGTAACTAGAACTACTTATTGTAACCTACCTACTTACTGCTTTAATGGAATGCTTATAGTTTTTTTCTGTTTTTTCCAATTAATCTTTTTCTCTGGTTATGCGAATACTATGTGGTTATTATAAAATATTTGGAACGAATCATAATACCTGTCACCTTGCCCAGCTAACCAGAAGTGACCACTGTAGAAGTTTTGGTTTGTTTGCTTTTAGTCTTTCCTTCTGTGGTTGTAGAAAATATGATTCAGAGTGTATGACACACAGGTTTGTATTCTGTTGACTTATTTAGGCTAAATTTTAGCATGTTGTGTCATTTTAAAATAGAAGTTTCATGACTATCAAATATTCCTTTGTGTCTGAGATACCTGTTCCTCTACTTTCCTATAGTATTTATATGGTTTCCCATTTTTTACTGCTGATTTTTTTGGGTTTTGTTTCTGTTTTTGGATTTTTTGTTTTGCTTTGGATTTTTTTGTTTGTTTGTTTGTTTTTGGACATGGCATCAAAACTTGGCAAATGGTAGTTTGTTAAAGGTGCTCAGAGTGAAGAATTTTAAGGTATCTACATAATGAACTTTTCATACTCTATTAAAGTCCAGGTGGTTAGCATCAGAACTGTATTGACCAACTGGTGTTTGAATAACAACCATAAGTGAAGATGATATCTTTTTTCTTTCCTGCGAGTGCATGATAGTGAGGAAAACTACTCAGCAGTTTTACCCATCATTGCTTTTGCACCATTAGTGCAAATACCAACACAGTGAACAAGGCAGAAAGTTTTAGTATTACTATGGAAATATTCTGGCCTCCCAGGTTCCCTGTTTATTTCTTTTTCTAATACAATATTTAGTAGAAGTGGTAAGAATATAAACCCTTGACTTGGTCTTGACTTGAAGTGGGCGGGGAGAAGCACTTGACATTTCATTGTGAATATTATTCGCTCTTCTCAAATATAACTAGCTCTTGATCTGTATATTTTATTTAATAGCTTGTTATTTGAGGTTGTTTCTAGTTTCTTAATTGTAAACAGGGTTCACGAGAATATTTGAAGCTTGGCACACTTTTTTTCTTGAGAACAGTTTCCGTAGGTGGAATTGCTACATCAAAATGTCAACATTTTTAAAGCTTTTGATGGTTAATGCCAAATTTCCCCCCACTGAAGAATTGTATTACTTTCCGTACAACATAAGAGTTTTTGTTTCCATATTGTAAGCTTTCCTAAGGGGTAGGAATGGCATTTAATGTTTGCCGAAGTGATCACTAAACTGTGGTATCTTAATTAATATACATCATTCAACTTGTAAAAATATATTTGCAAACGTTTTATGAATTTTGTTGAATCATGTTTGTTGTCATTTACTACTATGTACACCTTTTGTTTATTGATTAAGAGTTAAGCTCGATAAGCAATATCTTAAAAATTTGGGGCCTCTATATTGAAAGATACGCTAAAAGTAATTGAAGATGTTGAAGACTTAAAATAATGTCCATTGAAAATCATTCTTTCTGATCTGTTTATTTCTTACATTGTTTTTCTTTTTTTATTTTGTAATTATTTCTTAAATTTTAGATGTGTTTGTGTAAGCATAAACTTCATCTTATGTACATTGATTATTAGAGAGAGAGGGAAGGAGAGAAAGAGCGAAACATTGATGTCAGAGGAACATCTGTCAGTTGTCTCCCGTACACTCTGAGAGGAGGTTGAAACCAGAAGTCTTGTCATATATTTCTTTTGTGATACAGTGTTCCCGTTTTTCACCAGGATTGAAGTTGTGTGTTTAATGTTGATGTGGATAAGTAAGGTGCTTGTCAGTTTTAAAGCATAGCATAAGCTGATAATTATAAAAAAGCAGCCTGTAGTTAGATGCTATAATTGTGGGAATAATTTAAACTTGGAAACATTGTTTGCAAGTAGTTTTAATTACTGCTGGATTTTTTTTATTCTTGTCATCCTTTTATCTCATTAATTCAAAACTATATGTTTTATTTCTGATACTTTCTCATTACATAAAATATCAGTGATTAAAGATGAAACAGAAGAAAAAGTACTAAATGACTCAGTTGACACTCATTTATAGAAATGAAAAAAGTTTTGTTCTGGCTGGGTAGCTCATTTGGTTAGAGCATCATCCTGATGCGCCAAGGTTGTGTGGGTTTAATCCCCAGTCAGGGCACATACAAGAATCAACCAATGAATTGTATAAATGAGTGGAACAACAAATTGATGTTTCTCTCAAATCAGTAAATAAATTAAAATATTTTTTAAAAGGAAAAACTTTAGCCCTGGCCGAGTGGCTCAGTTGATTGAAATGTGTCCTGTACACCAAAAGGTTGCAGGTTCAGTCCAGTCAGGGCACATACCTAGGTTGCAGGTTCGATCCCCAGTCTGGGCTCGTATGGAAGGCAACTGGTAGATGTTTCTCTCACTCCTTTGTTTTGCTCTATCTCTTTCTCTCCCTTCCTCTCTCTTGAATAATCAAAAAACATATCCTCGGTGGGGACTAAAAATAAAAAAGTTTTCAATAATGTTTAAACTATTATGTTTATGATATGTGGTACAAATTTCTATTAGCTATAAAGTATGGATGAATTTACAGCATTCCTGAGTTCTCAGAAGTTTTATTTTGGGGGACAAAATTTATAAAATCAGATCCTTTGAATAATAGCATTTAGTCTAGAATTCTAAAAGAACTTCAAGTTGTCAGATGAATAGTGATGAAGATATATTTGTACTTTTCTTAAAGGTTAGGTTACTTGTGGAAAGGACTGAAGGACCTCCTTTTTGTTGTTTTTGTTGTAATTTTTCACTCTTTCTTTAACTTGAATGTCATAGTAAAAGACTCTCTTATTTTAGTATTATTTAGATTTTGTTTTCCTGCTATCAGCATTAGTAAGTGAACCAATTTTTACCACAAAAATGATAGAATAAGATGGAAACAATTATTATTGTTATTGTTTAGAGTCATAGCTCCCCTAGTGTCTTACTCTAGGGGCTCTGTGCTTCCCACTTGTATAAATTGAAGGCTTTCCAACACAGGAACCATAAAAAAATAACAGCAAGATGAGGATCTCTGGAGTGGAATCATATTCAACTGTAGGGCTTACGGGCTGATACTTCATATAACATTATGGCTATGCATTATTAAGTACACATAAAATCAGGTGTTCCATCTTACGAAAATAGGCTTATGTTCATTAGTGTGGACCTGTGAGTCATTTAATTCTTTTATTTTTTTAACCCTCACCCAAGGATATGTGTATTGATTTTAGAGACAGATAGAAACATCTATGTGAGGATAAATCTGTTGCCTCCCCTTCTCACTCCATGGGGAGATTGAACCCCCAACATTTTTGGTGCACAGGACAGTGCTTCAATCAACTGTGCTACCCAGGCAGGGCTCATTTAATCATTTTATTAACCTTTTCTATCTTTTTTTTTTCCAATTAAAGTTTACATTCAGTGTTATTTTGTGTTAGTTTCAGGTGTATAGCATAGTGGTTAGACAATCATATACTTCAGTGTTCCCACTGATATTTCCAGTAATCTAGCATTGTACATACTTGTTGCAATATTTTTGGCTATATTCCCTATACTGCACATTACATCCCCATGACTATTAATGTAACTACAAATTTGTGCTGCTTTTTAAAAATTTATTATTTTTACACAAAGGGGAAGGGAGGAAATAAGGGAAGTAGAGAAACACTGATGTCAGAGAGAAAGATTGATCAGCCACCCTTTGCACACACCCCACCTGAAGACTGAACCCACAGTTCAGTCATGTGCCCCGATTGGGAATTGAACTGGTGACCCCTCACTCTGTAGGATAATGCCCAACCCATAGCCACAGTGGTCGGGGCACAAATTTGTACTACTTAATCCCTTCACATTTTTTACCCTGCCCGCCCCTCCTCTCCCTATTGGCAACCTGAATCAGTCTATTCTCTATTTATAAGTCTGTTTCTATCTTGTTTGTTCATCTATTTTGTATTTTGTTCTTTAAATTTCAACATATAAGTGAAATCATGATATTTGTCTTTGACTTATTTGAATTAGTATAACACCTTATAGGTTTGTTCATGCTGTTGCAGATGATAGGGTTTCATTCTTTTTTTTTTTAAGTATTTTTTATTGATTATGCTATTACAGTTTTCCCAGTTATTTCCCCCTTCATCCCCCCTCTGCCCTGCCCACCCAACCCTCCAGCATCCCCCCACCTTAGTTCATGTCCATGGGTCATACATATAAGTTCTTTGAGTCCTCTGTTTCCTATCCCATTTTTTATCTCTCCCTGTCTATTTTATGCCTACCTATTATGCTTCTTCTTCCCTGTACCTTTTCTCCCCATTCCTCTTCCCCCTCCCCAGTGAAATCTCTCCATGTGATGTCCATTTCTCTGATTCTGTTCCTGTTGTTGTAGTTTGCTCAGTTTTTGTTTTCATTGTCCTTCTTTTCTTTTAGGTTCATTTGTTGATAGTTGTTTGTTGTCATTTTACTGTTCCTATTTTTTATCTTCTTTTTCTAAGATAAGTCTCTTTAACATTTCATATAATAATGGCTTGGTGATGATGAACTCCTTGAACTTGACCTTATCTGGGAAGCACTTCATCTGCCCTTCCATTCTAAATGACAGCTTTGCTGGATAGAGTAATTTTGGATGTAGGTCCTTGCCTTTCATGACTTGGAATACTTCTTGCCAGCCCCTTTTTGCCTGCAAGGTTTCTTTGGAGAAATCAGCTGACAGTCTGATGGGCACTCCTTTGTAGGTTACTGTCTCCTTTTCTCTTGCTGTTTTTAAGATTCTCTCTTTATCTTTAATCTTGGGTAATGTAATTATGATGTGTCTTGGTGAGTTCTTTGAGTCCAACTTCTTTGGGATTCTTTAAGCTTCCTGGACTCCCTGGAAGTCTGTTTCCTTCGCCAGATTGGGGAAGTTCTCCTTCATTATTTGTGCATATAAGTTTTCAATTTCTTGCTGGTGTTCTTCTCCTTCTGGCACCCCTATGATTTGGATGTTGGAACGTTTCAGGTTGTCCCAGAGGTTTATAAGACTCTTTTCGCTTTTTTGAATTCTTATTTTTTCCTTTTGTTCCAAATTGTTGCTTTGAGTCCTGGTTTCCTTCCTGTCACTGTTGGTTCCCTGAATATTTTGCTTTATTTCATTTTGGGTATCTTTCTTTTTTTATTATTTTTTGACCAAGCTCAATCAGACCTGTGAGCATTTTGAGTACCAGGGCTTTAAATTCTCCATCAGACAGGTTGGCTATGGCCTCATCATTTAGTTCTCTTTATGAAGTCATGCTCTGTTCTTTCATTGGGGCCATATTTCTTTGTCTTGGCGCACCTGAGAAGTTGAAAGGGGTGGGGCCTTAGGAATTCACCTGGGCAGGTACTGCACTGCACATCTTTGCTGCACTACAGTGGTACCTGTGGGGGAGGCGCCAGAGAAGGAACATTACAGCTCACCTGCTTGTCCTAGCACTCTTTCCAACGGTCTCTTGTGTGAGACTGGGAATTTCTCCTGCTCTATCAACTCTGAGTCTGTTTTCCCTTAAGTCAGCCAAGCCCTGCCCCGTCTCCAAGGTCCACAGACTCACCTTGGTTTTTCTCTGCTGACCCCTGTGGTCTGCCACCTTACTGGTCTGGTTGTTCTGATTGATATTTTTCTTTAATTCCTTGGTTGTCAGAGTTCCGTGCAGTTTGATTTTCTGGCGCTTCTGGTTGCTTACTGATTTTAGATTGATTGTTATCCTCATTTTGATTGTGCGAGGAAGCGAAGGGTTTCTACCTACACCTCCATCTTGACGAGAGCCAAGCTCATTCTATTTTATGGCTGAGTAATTAATATTCCATTCCATATGTATACGATCACTTGTTTTTTTTTAAAGAATCTTTTTTAAAAAGATTTATTTATTTATTTTTAGAGAGAGGGAAAGGGAGGGAGAAAGAGAGAAACATCAATAGGTGGTTGCCTCTCACACGCCCCCCACAGGGGACCTGGCCCACAACCCAGGTGTGTGCCCCGACTGGGAATCGACCCAGTGACCTGGAGACCCTTTGGTTCGTAGGCCAGCACTCAACCCAGTGAGCTGCACCAGCCAGGGCAGTATACCATCACTTTTTTATCCACTTAGGTATTGATGGACTCTTGGGTTGCTTCTGTATTTTTTTTTTTTTTTTTAGATTTTATTTATTCACTTTTAGAGAGAGGAGAAGAGAAGGAGAGAGAGGGAGAGAAACATCAATGTATGGCTGCCTCCCACGCACCCCGTACTGGAGACCTGGCCTGCAACCCAGGCACGTGCCCCAACCGGGAATCGAACCGGCAACCCCCTGGTTCACAGCCCATGCTCAGTCCACTGAGCTACACCAGCCAGGGCTGCTTCTGTATCTTGACTATAGTAAATAACGCTGTGATGAACATAATGGTGCATATATTCTTTAAAATTAGTGTGTGGATTATTTTGGGTATATATACAGAAGTGGAAATGCTGGGCCATATGATAGTTCCATTTTTAATTTTTTTGAGGACCCTCCATATTATTTTTCCATAATGGCTGTACCAGTCTGCATTCCTACACACAGTGCACAAGGGTTCTCTTTTCTGCACATTCTCACCAACATTTGTTGATTTATCTATGGTAGCCATTCTGACAGGTGGGAAGTGATATATCGTCATGTTTTTTGCTTTACATTTACTAGCATTTATTCAGAATTTACTCCCAGAACATAAGTTAATGTTTTTATGGATATATTTTTCTTCTCTGCAACCTCTTTTTCTGGCCTATGAACAATCTGTTCTTTTTCAGTAGGATCATCTCACTTTGACAACAAGAGCTCATGTATGGGTTAGTCTACCCATGATCTGTGTAAATTTTGCGTTGCGTCTTGAGAGCTTTGTTCACATGGATATGCTCTATGACCAGAGAATCTGTATCTAAACCTCAAGTTCAGTATTACTTTCTGCATTTTTAAGCATGTGCAGCAAAAATTTGGCGCTTAAGCATGTGCAGCAAAAATTCGGCGCTCATTTTGAGCCACCGATCCTGTTTCCACCCCATTGTTTGACCTGGGCACACCTACTTACTCCACCACTGCAATGATGGAATGGCACAGCTTCTATAAGTGACGTCTTTCAGATACTTGGTGGCTTTTCAAATATGCATACCTTTCATGACCTGGGCAGTTTCACAAGTGTTCTTAACGTGAACATCAATATTTGAACCTCTTGATTTACATAACTTTGCAGAGTTTTCTGGGTCAAGTGAATAGCGAACCATTTTCAGAGATCACTTCAGGCCCCTTACAGGAAGCTCATTGTGTGTAGTTTTAATTAACATTTCTCTGATGATTAGTGAGTTGAGTATCTTTTCATGTATCTATTGGCCATCCGTGTGTCCTCTTTGGAGAAATATCTGTTCAGCTCCTTTGCACATTTTTAAATTGAATTGGGGGAGGGGTTCGAAGTTTGGGGTTTTTTGTTGCCCTCTTTGGAGAAGTGTCTGTTCAGCTCCTTTGCACATTTTTAAATTGAATTGGGGGGGGGGTTCAAAGTTTTTTTTGTTTGTTTGTTTTGTTTATTTCTTGGTGTTGAGTTGTATGCATTCTTTATAAATTTGGATGTTAACCTTTTATTGTATGTGTTATTGGCAGATCTTCCCTTATTCAGTAGGTTATCTTTTTGTTTTGTTAATGGTTTCCTTTACCTTGCCAAAACTTTTTAGTTTGATGTAGTTGCTTTTATTTTTTTCTTCTGTTTCCCTTGCACAAGGAGATATATCAGAAAAAGTAGTGCTAACAGAAATGTACGATTTTACAGCCAATGTTTTCTTCTAGGAGGTTTTTTTTTTTAAGATTTTTATTTACTTTCAGAGAAAGGGTTAAGGAAGGGAGAAAGAGAGGGAGAGAAACATTCATGTGCCAGAGAAACATCAGTTGACTTCCTCTCACAGGCCCGCAACTGGAGATGTGGCCTGAAACCCAGGCAAATGCTGCAAAAGGGAATCAAACCAGCAACCCTTCAATTTGCAGGCTGGCACTCAATCCACTGAGGCACACCAGCTAGGGCTCTTCTAGGAGTTTTATGACTTCAAGTCTTATTTAAGTCTTGAATCTATTTTGAGTCTTGTATGTAGTGTTTGTAGGTGGTTTGGTTTCATTTTTTGCATATATCTGTCCAATTTTCCAACACCATTTTTGAATAGGTTCTTTACCCTACTGTATGTTCTTGTCTTCTTTGTCAAGTATTAATTGACCTTACAGGTGTGGGTTTATTTCTGAGGTTTCTGTTCTTTTCCACTGATCTATATATCTGTTTTTATGCCAGTACCTTGCTGCTTTCATTACTATACCCTTGTGGTATAGTTTGATATCAGGTGGCATGATACCTCCAACTTTGTTCTTCTTTCTCAAAATTGCTGTGGCTCTTTGGGGTCTTTGTGGTTCCATTATAAGTTTTTGGATTATTCTAGTTCTGTGAAATATGCCATTGTATTTTCATGGGAATTGAATTGAATCTGTAGATTACTTTGGGTAGTGTGGATATTTTAATGATAATTCTTCCAGTGCATGAGCATTTTATATTCTTCCATTCATTTGTGTCTTCCTCAGTTTCTTCAGTGTCTTATAATTTTGAGTGAGGTCATTTACCTCCTTGGTTAAATTGAATTCTAGGCATTTCCTTTCTTTCTTTCTTTTTTTTTTTTTTTGATGCAGTTGTAAATGGGATTGTTTTCTTATTTTTCCTTTCTGATTGCTTATTATTGATTTATAAAAATGTAATCAACTTCTTAATATTTATTTTGTATCCTGATACTTGACTGAATTCATTTATCAGTTGTAGTAGGTTTTGTTTTTGTTTTTGTTTTTTTAAGATTATTTATTTATTTATTTTTGGCAGGGGGAAGGGAAGGAGAAAGAGAGGGAGGGAAACATTAATGTGTGGTTACCTCTCACATGCCCCCAAATGGGGACCTGTCCTGCAACCCAGGCATGTGTCCTGACTGAGAATTGAACCAGCGACCCTTTGGTTCGCAGGCCCATGCTCAATCCACTGAGCTATACCAGCCAGAGCTAGTTTTTTTAGTTTTAAGGTTTTGTATTGGCACTATTTTGTCATCTGCAAATAATGACAGTTTTACTTTTTCTTTTCCAATTTGAATGCCTTTTATTTCTTCCTCTGGTCTGATTGCTATGGCTAGGACTTCCAATACTGTGTTAATAAGGGTAGTGAAAGTAGACATCCCTGTCTTGTTCCTAATCTTAAGGGAAATGCTTTTAGTTTTTCCCCATTGAGTATGATGTTAACTGTGGGTTTGTCATATATGATGTTTATTATGTTGAGGTATGTTCTCTCTTTGTTGAGAGTTTTAATCATAAATTGGTGCTGGATTTTGTCAAATTTTTTTATTGATATATTCATTTAATTTTTATGCTTTATTGTGTTTATATGGTGTGTTACATCAATTGATTTGCAGTACAATTGATATTGTACTAACCTTGCATCCCAGGAATAAATCCCCACTTGATCCTGGTACATGTGATATTTTTAATGTACTGAATTCAGTTTGCTGATATTTTAGAGAGACTTTGGTGCAAGTCAGTGTCAGGCACTGTCCATGACTGGCCCTGGGCTACCTGTTAGGAGGTACATGTGAATCCACACTTTGTGACTGCCTGATTGAACCTGGGTGCTCATGGGAGGGACCAGGCTGTGTACCAAGGCCAGCGTCCACCTGATGGCTGCCTCTTGAGCTCAGTCTTTGAAAGATCCTCTGGCTGTACATAAGTTGCATGATGTTGGTTCTCAATGAGTCACGAGGTAGGAGTGAGTGTTGTTCACCATGTTGGTAGAGGTTCAAACTTGGCATTCATGCTGGGTCTGAGATCGCTCAGCAAAAGTCTCAGCGTACACCAAGGACAGCCACCACCAACCTGATGCCTGTGGTTCTTTGTGGTGGGACAGGGTCTCAGGGAATTGTTAGGATGAGGCCAGGAGAGTTCATCAGCTAAAACAGATTAAGATTTGGCAATGTGGAAGGAGAGCTCTGTGTGGGAATGGTGGCGCTGAGTAGGGGCTTTCAGGGGGGAAAATGACCTCCTCAAGAGCCTTCCAAAAAAGTCTGCTCTGCAGACCTTCAGCTTAGCAGAGCAGGGCTAGTACCTCTTTCCAGCCTGCACTGGCATGCAAGAGAGTGTTTGACCCAGGAAAAATGGTGTGTATGGGCAGTGTGGAAGAGAGACCTAGCACAGGGACATTAACAGCTGTCCCTCTAGCTTTCTCCTCAAGGCTACACAACCCAATCTCTCCTTGTATGACTGGTCCACTCTGAGCTGCCATCCTTCTGCTGGAGCTCAGGGTGATTGCCCACGAACAAGATTTTGTGCACTGGCCCTTTAAGAGGGCCCTGGGTTTCTAGCAGACTCCTATGTCTCCCTAGTGGATACAAAATTCCCACTGATTTTCTCAGCGGGATTATGTGGACACCTCTTCCTGGCACTAGTGCTCTTAGCTGGGAGTGTACAGTGGAGTTGAGATACCTAACTCCTTGGAAGGGGTAGAGGGATGGGGGGACCCTTTGCAGTTGCAGCTGAGATAACCCTCCAGATTCTCAACTGCCACACGTGGGTGCCAGGCCAGTCCTTTTTTGTGTCTCTGCCCTTTCTACCAGTCTCAGTGTGGCTTCATCTATAAATTCTTGGTTATAACATTTCTGTTCATTTCGTCTTCATTTGGTTATTCTGGTTGATTGTTATATAATTTTGTTGTAATTTAGGTTTTTTTCCTAGGAGAGGGTGAGTATGACTTCCACCTATTCCACTGCCATCTTATATCCTTCCATCATTAACCTTTAGGGCAGACTCTATTTTTTTAATTTTATTGATTATGCTGTTACAGTTGTCCTGATTTATCTCCTTTTGCTCCTCTCCACCCAGCACACCCCACTCCCTCCGGCAGTGCCCCCACCCTTGTTCATGTCCACAGGTCATGCATGTGAGTTCTTTGGTTACTCCCTTTCCTATACTGTACCTTACATCCCCCTGGCTATTCTGTATTCTCCCACAACCTCCTCTCATCTCTTTATTTTTAACTTGTAGCATTTTAATTGTTGTGTGTCTTGGGGTGGGCCTTTTTGTGTCCATTTTTGGAAATCTGTGCTTCCTGGATCTGGATTTGCATGTCTATTTCCTTCACCAAATTAGAGAAGTTTCATTTCATTATTTTTTGAAATACATTTCCAATTTTTTGCTCTTTCTCTCCTCCTGGCACCCCTATGAAGTGAATGTTGGGTTGCTGAAAGTTGTCCTACAGGCTCCTTACAAACTGGTTTCATTTTTTTGGATTCTCTTTTCTTCTTGCTCTGATTGGTTGTTTTTTGTTGCCTCATGTTCCAAATCATTGATACGATTCTCGGCTTTATCCACTCTACTGTTGTTACCCTATAAATTGTTCCTTATTTTAATTAGTGTATCTTTCATTTCTGATGAGATCGTTTTTAAGCTGTTGAAGTCTTCACTAAGTTCCTTGAGCATCCTGCACCAGTGTTTTGAACTCTGCATCTGATAGATCACTTATCTCCATTTTGTTTAGCTCTTTTTCTGGAGTTTTGATCTGTTCTTTCATTTGGGTCATGTTTCTTTGTTTCTTCATTTTGGCAGCCTCCCTGTGTTTTTCTGTGTATTAGGTTGAGCTGCCTTGACTCCCTGCCTTGGTAGTGTGGCCTAATGTAGTAGGTGTCCTGTAGGGTCCAGTGGCATAGCCTCCCCTGTCACCCAAGTTGGGTACTTGAGGTGCGACCTTCATGTGTGCTGAATAACACCCTCCTCTTGTAGTTGAGCTTTGATTGCTATTGGCTGCTTAGTTGAAGGGATTGACCCATGCCATTCAACTGCAAGGACTGACTTCGACCACTGACCACCATCCTCTGCCCTCCGTGGAGAATCAGGTATGCAGGGGCAGGATGATGGTGCTCTGTCGTGATTTGTACCTCTCCACTGGGTGTGCAGGCTCTGGGGTTTTCCAGATGGTACATAGCAATGTCAGCCTCAACACCTGGGCCACCCTGCCTGAGCTATAAAGCAATCTGAAATGACTGCTGCTAGTACGCAGCCTGAGGCTCACTGAGTCCAGGTATTGCTTGTTTGAGAGGATTTAGGAAGTTGTAAAGCATGTTAAGACCAGCCAATTATATGGAAAAGCAGCTTGGGTGGGCCTATAAATTGGGTGGCAGAGTCTCGGTTATCTCCAGGACTGGGCAAGCAGTTTTACCCAGGTTGATGGAGACTCAGATATGGCACCAGCTTGCCAGCTCTGTGGAGGGAGGGTTCAGAAAAGGCACAGTGGCCTCTGCTTGCCTTGATGCCAGCTACTCCAGTTTGTCCCAGTATGCAACTGGTGTCTTTCAAGCTGCTAACCCCGGTGCTGGAGCTCAGAGGGAGTAAGTCTGAGCAGGTGAGTCTGGGTGTGGGTTCTTCAAAAGGAACTGCTTGGGGCTTCAGTAGTTCCTTCCACTAACTTAATCCCTGCTGGTTTTTGCAGCCAGAAGTTGTGGGGATTTATCTTCCCGGTACTGGAACCCTCCGCTGGGAATCCTGGTGTGGGGCTGGGACTCCTTGATCCCGGGATATTCCTCCTGAATTTTTATCCACCACACGTGTATGTGGGACCAACCTGTTCCGCATATGTGTCCCTCCTACCACTCTGGATGGTTGTGGTTTCTTTAATTCTGTAGTTTCATAGTTCCATTTAACTCGATTTTTGTTAGTTCTGAGTGATGGTTGTTCTACATTTTAGTTGTAATTTTGTTGTGGTTGTGTGAAGAGGAGAGCCATGTCTGCTTATACTGCTATCTTGACCAGAAGTCCCCAGCAGACTGTTTTTCAGTGAAAGTTTTCTGCTCATCACATTTTTATATCAGTAGTAAAAAAAAAACATGCAAAATACCTAACCCCTTGGAAATGGCTCTTGCATCTATGTTGTGTTTTTATTGCAATCTAAACATTTCTGACCATGATACTGATTCTAGGGAGTTCTTCTGATACTGATAAACTAGGTAATTCCCATCCCTCCTGCAGAGAATAATTGGGGAGGGGGGACAGAATATATTTGTTGAAAGCATCACAGAGCTAGAAATCTAGAGAAAAAATAGAGTTTTAAGATCCGAGAGGATTCTCAGCGAAGTAATCTGTTACTTGGGCCTGCTTTCCTTAGTGGTATGTGTTTATTTTCAAAAAAGGCTGCAGAGACAGCTGAGAATCTAAAAGGAGCTTTCAGCAGCCCTGACCAGCGTGGTTCAGTTGGTTGAGTGTTGTTCCACAAAGCAAAAGGTCCCCAGTTTGTTCCCCGTTAGTGCACGACTGGGTTGCAGGCATAGTCCCCCACTGGGGTTTGTGCAATAGGCAAACTGTTGGTGTTTCTCTCCCTCTCTCCCTCCCTTCCCCTCACTCTAAAAATAAATAAATATAATTATTTTAAAAAATAGAATGAAAGGAGCTTTCAGCAGACTCACAAGGGAACACACACATACACACACAAACTTCCAACCTTTGGATTGGGATACTAACTGACATAAGCCAGAACCTTGATTTTTTTCTTCAATTTTTCGTATAAAAACAGTGAGAACCAATTAGGAATATGAGAAGACAAGACCCATATAACAGAATATCAATATTTTAAAAAGCAGAGAGTGGATGTAAGCGCACAAGTCTGTCTAGATAATTGGATTATCAGACACAGATTTTAAGAAACTATGTTTTAACTTCATGATGGGACCCAGCTGAAGAGAACATGAGTGAATTTGAAGTTATATCACAGTATTATCCAGACTGAATCATACCCAGAAGGGTAGAAAACACAGAAAGGAATATGAGAGCCCTGACCAGGTGGCTTAGTTGGTTGGAACATTTCCCCATACGCCCAAAGTTTGCAGGTTCAATCCCCGTTTGGGATATGTATGAGGAGCAACCAATTGATGCGTCTCTCACATTGATGTTTCTCTAAAATCAACAATAAAAAATATCCTCATGTGAGCATTTGATTTTTTTTTTAATTTTTAATCCTCACCCAAAGATACATACATTGATTCGAGAGAGAGAAATATTGATGTGAGAAAAACATCAATCAGTTGCCTCCACACACAGCTGGCCAGGGACTGAACCGGTCACCTTTCAGAGTACTGGGCAAGCAACCAACTGAGCCACATCTGCTAGAGCACCAGTGACGATATAAAGAAAAAAAGAAAGAAATGTGAGAGGCCTATGATACTTGGTAAAAAGAACACGTAATTGATGTCCCAGAAAGAAGAGGAAAGAAATGAGGCAGAAGTACAAGTGGAAACTTTCTAAAATGAAGAGAAAAATCCCGAGTACGATAAATGCCTAAGAAACCATTAAATGACAAGTACAGAAATCAGATGCATTCCAAGTTTCTCCCTTCCTCTCTCTCTAAAAGTAAATAAATGAAATCTTAAAAAAAATTTTTTTTAATAAATAAATATAGTTTCTTATCCAGATAATATTCAGAGAAGATTGATTCCAGGACACAATCTGTATTTATTTTTTTATTTATTTTAGAGAGAGGAAGGGAGAAACATCAATTGTGTTATTCCACTTAATTATTATGTATTCATTTATGCTTCTTATATGTGCCCTGACCAGAGATCAAGCCCACAACCTTAGTGTATGGATACCTCAAACCAACTGAGCTACCCGGTCAGTGCAACCTATATTTATTTTATAGGTAAATATTAATTTCTCTTTTTTTTGAGTGGTTCAGAATGATTTTGTTTTCTAAAGGTATGGCTTTGATTGAAGAAGGAAAATTTAGCGGTAAAAAAACTTCCTTTCTGATTACTTGGTGATAAAAAATCCTTTGTTGGCATATACTCCATATTAACCAGCATGTCATCCTGTGGAATGAAATAATTCCTTTGTTACTTGTTCTATTTTGGTTTTGCCTGTAAGATAAAAGATGTGTGGAAATAGGGCAAAGAAAATTAGAAGTAGTGGGTGGGAATTTAGAAATGAAAATGGAATTATTAGTGTTGGAAGTATTGTAAGAGGCCTCTGGAGCTATAATAGGTAGAGGGGGCCATAGGCCTCATGTTGATGACAAGCTATTTTTGAGGAGAGCTTCATTTCTCAGAGTTTCATCATCACCCAAGAAATTCAGAATCTCAGGGTCCTCCCAAGACCTACTGATTTAGAATGTCTATTTAAACAAGATTCCCAAATTACCTCATGCATGTTAAAGTTTGAGAAGCACTATTACCTGTACATAATATTGCACCATTTTGAAGCCACAGTAATAGGTGATGGAGTGTGGGGGTAGTATGTCTCACTGTGTGAAATCTTTCCTGAGTAATCCACTACATATATTAATGCCTATGAAGTAACATTTTAGAAAGCTAGGAAGTAATTGTGGAAAGACTTACATTAAACTGTTATGTCTAAATTACATGTATTTCAAAGTATTTTGGAGAGAAATGTATTAATGTGTACATTTTACTTGAAATAAATAGCCCTGATTGGTGTAGCTCAGTGGGTTGAGCACAGGCCTGCGAACCAAAGAGTTGCTGGTTCAATTCTTAGCCAGGGCACATGCCTGGGTTGTGAGCCAGGTCCCCAGCAGGGGGCATGCGAGAGGCAACCACACATTGATGTTTCTGTCCCTGTCTTTCTCCCTCTCTTCTCCTCTCTCTAAAAATAAATAATTTTTTTTTTAAGAAACACATCAAAGAAGATGGGTTGATTATTTAGAGGGATTAATAGAAGGATGTGATAAAGCAAAAAGTAAAATAGTGTGGAAGGAGGGTAAACAGTGTCAAGTATGTGTTGGCAGAGAGTGGATTTTGGGTTGTGAGCACACAATGCAGTGTGCAGATGTATTATAAACTTGTATTCCTGGAACATGTATCATGTTATTAATCAGTGTTACCCTCAGAAAATTTAATTGAAAAACTTTTAAAATACATTAGAATCTATTTGTTGAGCATATGGGAGGGAGTTCACGGTAAACTTCTTTCAACTTCTCCATATGCTTTGAATTTTCCATAATAAAATGTTAGGGGGGACACTGTTATGAAAATGGATATCATATACCACATTCTGTAGTTACCTTTGTATTTGCATATTTGCTTAATTTTATAATGCATTGATACTTTGTTCCTAGAGAAGGAAAAATGGCTAATATTTTTGCAGGTTCTCTGGTACCAAACATAGGGCTTTACTGTGAGGTAGATACAGTTTAATACACCACTTGCAAAACCAGTAAGCTCAGGACATGCCTTTAAATCTGGCCAGTCTGACTTAAGAGATGTCTGCCACACAGCACAGTTCCAGGCTCACCATTTACATCCTTAGCACAGTCCAGTATCAAATGGTTAGAATACAAAGTGAATAGTTCCCCTGGAGTTGGGTAGCAAGTCTTCCTGGCCTTAAACACTTGCTTCTAAAGCTGCTTCACTATTCTCTTAGACTTGTACAAAATGAAAATTTTAGATATGAAAAATTTTATACCTAAATATTTTAAATATAAAAAAAGTTTCTGATGTGAATTTTGAATTGTTCCATGACATTTTTTTTCTTGTGTTTTATTTTTAAGATTCTTGGATTTCCCAGTCAGCATCATTTCCGCGTAATCAGAAACAGCCAGGGGTGGATTCTTTATCACCAGTGGCCTCACTTCCTAAACAGATTTGCCAGCCTTCAGCCCAACAGCAACTTACTAAACCAGCTAAAATCACTTGTGCACACTGCAAAAATCCTTTACAAAAGGGACAGACAGCTTACCAACGGAAAGGATCTGCTCACCTCTTTTGTTCTACCACCTGCCTTTCCTCCTTCTCTCACAAGCCTGCTCCAAAGACACGCAATGTAACGTGTAAAAAGTAAGCTATGCTTTCCAACATGGCTCCATGTGTTTGATAATGACAGTGTGAATGTGTGTTCTGAATGTAATTGGAGAGCTGCATAAATTCATGGGTAGAGGTGTCTACAAGTTTATTGAGCTTGAGTTATCTTCGAGTTTGTCAGAGCTCTGGGCTCCTTTGTACTGTCCTTACTCTTGGCAGGAGAATGGAGTGTAGATATGGAAATAAATGGACCCACTTCCTGCCACTGACCCTATCTCAGACCCTCCCCCATCTTCTACCTCAGTTCTACCAAGTTGCTACCACCCTTTTTGATTGCTGCTAAGTCATCCAAGTCTGTGGCAGGTTCTTGTGATGCAAAATATTTTTACCTCCAAATCTTCTCTTCCCACTTGATTTAGGAACTCTTAGTGATGAAACCAAAAAGTGGATTTGGTGAATCCAAAAATTATACTTGATTCCTAGTGATTAAATTATGAGAAAATGAAGACTGTCCTTTTTCTTTTTATATTTAAAAATCAAATACAGTGTTCTTAAATTATGTTCATTCCTGTGTTTCAGAGATGCGCCTGCAAAAAGGGCTAATGTTCCTCAAGTGCAGTCGAGCCAGCCCTTTCAGGAATTCCGTAGTGCATACTGTGTATCTCCCTACGAAGACAGCCAGAGTCTCAGAAAAAGAATTCTGAACAAGTCAAGATGTACAATCTGTAGTAAACTAACAGAGGTCTGAATTTTTATCTTACTTAGGTTATTATCTGGGATAACTTTAACTCTTTAAGTGCTGTTCTATGCTCTGCCATCTACCTATGTGATACACATGTCCTGAATCTAGACAGTGAAGTTAAAGGAAGGAATAAGGATATGTGAGGACTATCTTATAAACAAATATCCTATTTGCATAGTATGAAAACTACACATCTGTTTTTATGGAGTTGGTTGTATTTGTCCACAGAGCAGTAGTTATATGTTGAATTTTGTTCTTATGAGAAATGTTATATAAAAATGTATTATTCAGAACATGGAGGAAGCAACTGGTCCTGGTAGAAGAACATATAGAACATGTGGACTGAAAGTATTTTGATAACTCTGCATTTCTTAAATGGTATTGCCATCCTTCCAGTGGCTGAAAGAAGACACACTCGTTCAGGCTTTCCTCACTTAACACAGTCCTCGGTAACTGAGTTCGGTGGTGCTTGTCCCGGAGCCACGCAAATCCAGGGCACAATTTTATCTCAGTTATCACAGAGCTGAGGGAAGCAAGAGGCAGTCTTGTATATATAGACACCATCTGAATGTGGAATAGTGATTCCCTTAGTCCCTTCCACAAATTTTCTAGGGCAATGAAGCTTATAATACAAAAAATTCTATATCCATTTGTTTTAAACAGGTGGTATGAGAATTTTCTAGGCCTGTTTGATTTTTAGAATGTTCTAGTGCCTCTGGGGAAGTTATTACTGATTTTACTGCTTTTTGTTTTATGAATCTTTGTTTTCTTTATAAAATCAAAGAATGATGTTGTAAAGAAATCAAAGATAAAAATGAAAAACTAAGGAAATGGGCTTTTTAGTCTTCTCCCTGAATATTTTTTCTTCTGAGAAGTTAATAGTTTGTTTCTGTTGAAGAAACTAGTTATTTCATTGCTTTACTGTGCTAATGTGGCTCATTTATTTGATGAGTTCTCATTTTTCTTTTAGATTCGCCATGAAGTCAGCGTTAATAATGTGACACATAAACTATGCAGTAATCACTGCTTTAATAAGTACAGGTTGGCTAACGGTCTGGTAATGAATTGCTGTGAACAGTGTGGAGAGTACCTGCCCACTAAAGGATCTGGAAACAGTGTTCGGGTGATTGATGGCCAGCAGATGAGATTCTGCTGCCAAAGTTGTGTTAATGAATATAAACAGGTAATTCTTTTAATAGGTTTTAGGTAATCAGGTATACAATAATCTCTACCTGTTAGCTTACCTTACCCAGATTGATCTTAGAATCTCATTTAGTTTCACTTTTTGTCAGTATGTCATTGAGCTGTCCCATGTCAAGTGAGTGTTGAAATAGATTGTTCTAAACAAGCTTGTTTTTTTTTTTTTGATTTCCTTATTCA